>JASAMX010011720.1:0-24726 GCA_030248175.1 Microlaimidae sp. YZB2_3 | reverse complement strand
GGGTTCGTCCAAGAAAAAATATATGCATATTATATTGGTCATTAAATTTTTACTTCATGTAACAACGTGAGCAACTTCATACAAATTTCTATGGTGTTACTAATTTATTGTTATGTGTTAAATTTATGAAACTGGAATTCTAAGGCGAGGATAAAAATCCTCGAATTTGTATCACATAGTTTGCACTTCATTTTTACCATTTTTTTAGAGAGAGATTAAAGGCACTAATTTTAGAGTGACCAGATTTATCACAACCGTACATAATTTGAATTAATTATATAAAGATTTCACGTAAAATATTTTAAGAAATATAAAACTCATCCCCCTTAACAAAACTCCGTCCTCAAAAATCCAAAAATACATATAATCCCTATGTTAATCCTAGTTCTCACTCACTCCTCGCTCTCGAAATACAAAAACTAAAAAAAAACCGCAGGAAAAATTTCAAAGCTAAGCCACACGTTTTAAAGCGCGGCCTAGAATTTAAATTTAACAAAAAATCCGATAAAACAAACAATAAAAATGTTGTAAAAACACTTTGCATTAATCTTTGGCTCTCAAAATTAGTCAGAAATTTAACACTATTGATGCAATTTTTAAAAAAACCAACCAGCCATTTAGTTGTTTTAATAAGCAATACAATAATGCTACAAAAACGCATAAAATAAATTATTTTGAAACCAACATTATGTTTTTCGTTAAAACCCAAATTATATAAAATTATGGTTTGGCTTTCCATTGCACAAATAATGTCAAGTTTTTTGGTTGTTTTTGAAAGCAAAAAATTAATTCCAAGTGTTTTTGCGGCATTTTTTTTATTTTTTAAAGAAAAAAATATTAAAATTATAAGGTTTTAAATTGTAAAACAATCCATGCAACAACTTGTATTATGCCTCAGCATGTTATTTGTGAAATATTTCTCCATTATTTAAAAATACAAAATAACAGCATGGCAATAATTGTAACAAAATGTTTTGAAAAAAATCAAGGACGAATAATAAAATGCAAAAAACATTTAGTAAAATTTCTACATCGCGCTGTAGAAACTCCACAAAACCAGAGACAACCAACAATTTATTGGTTTTTATGTAGTCCGTCAGCATTTCTAATGTCTCTGCTTCGTTATGCAATGAAAACATTAATCATTATGTTACTTATTTTTACACAAAAAAATACATGCACCGCTGAAAAATTTTCAATTTTATTTAAACATAACTTGAAGACGACTTACCAATTGATGAGACAATACCAGCACACATGTTTTTAATATCAAGTTTCATAAATGCAGATTTCATTTTTTGAGTTTTTTAACCAAACTTTATTTTGTGGTGTGTTATACATATAGTTAGTATAAAAATAATCCGTAAAATCTTAAATGACCATGTCTAGCCAACTGAACGGTGGATTTATACTATAGTTTAATCAGTGCATACGGTCCCAATCTACAATCGTATTATAAAAATAGAAAGCGATCATTTAGTTAGCGGGATACGGTCATTTAAAAAATTTTCCACTCATTATTTTTGTAACTAAAGAAAATTTTTTTCGTTCATTAGAGTTGTATTAATAAAATGTTTTATTTAGAGCTTACCAATTACTACGACTTAGACCAAAAAACGAGAATCAACTTCTTTTTCTCAGAAATCTTTACGAAAATGCCTCGGAATATGAGGTCAGTTATCTTTAATCTTTAAATTCAGACCAACTTTATTTTATTAGCAATAAAATTAAACATGAATTGAATTTTTTTGCAATAAATTAAATTTCCTTCTGTAAAATTCAATGAATTAAGAAATTATAAAAATTTTTGGCAGAAAATTTTCAATCACAATAGCCCGTGAAAAAAACGCAATTTTCACAAAATTTTCACATTTTTTCCAGCATTTTATGTTTCAGAAAACTAGTCAAGTTTAGTACTGACGTCTACATAATGGTTGTTTACTTGTTTTAAAAAATATTTTAAGGAAGTTTTTGTATTTAATGGGTATTATTATTAAAAATTAAAACACAAATTTAATCCCTCAATCTTCGTTTATCGTTTTTGAAACCGAAGTGTAAGCTTTCTTACAAATTTTGTTTTTATAAGCTAAGACTACAACAGTATTATCAAAAATATATAACATAAAGGAAAAATATGTGACTTCATATATTTCTCAGACAGATTGACTGCTTTTATTAGGGCACTCGGATGTGCTATTTAGGGCCCTGTTTCTGAAAGGGGAGCCCTTATAAGGGCGTGTAATAGCTCTTATTAGGGCGCGCAATACCAAGAGTGCGCTCTTATTAGGGCGCGCCCGGGTCCGCTTCGTTTTAGTCCCGCTTCGTTTTAGTCCTGGAAAAAAATCACTGCGAGCTTCGTTTCAGTCCCGCTTCGTTTTGTCCGCTTCGTTTGTTGTTTGTGCTTGTTTGGCTGTTGGGGGGGCTGGCTTTTTCTTTTTTCTTTTTTTCTCCCGCTTCGTTTTAGTCCCGCTTCGTTTTAGTCCTGGAAAAAAATCACTGCGAGCTTCGTTTCAGTCCCGCTTCGTTTTAGTCCCGCTTCGTTTTAGTCCCGCTTCGTTTTAGTCCCGCTTCGTTTGAGTCCCGCTTCGTTTGAGTCCCGCTTCGTTTTAGTCCTGGCGGAAAATGCGTTTATAAACTAGTTCCTGCTACGTTGCTTCGTTTTAGTCCCGGAAAAAAAGCTGCAAGCTTCATTTCAGTCTTGACGGAAAATCCGCGACGAAAAATCCGCGCAAGTCATTTTGCCGCAATATTTTGTTTTTTACAAAGACCTTTGTACTACAATTTTCTAAGCTTATTTGATTCGTTTTGCATTGATTTAAGAATTTTAGAATTTTTTCATTTATTTAAACTATTTTTAGCTTTTTTACCCATTTAGTTTACTGTAATTAAAGGAACACTGTCACAAATCAAATTTCTATAACGCCCTAAATAGACTACTCTTTTAGTTTTTTAACCCGTTTAGTTAACTGTAATTAAAGGAAAACTGTCACAAATCAAATTTCTATAACGCCCTAAATGGACTACTTTTTGAATACAAAACCTTATCTTAATGTGGACGTCAAAACTGTTTTTAGTTTTTTGCCCCGTTTAGTTTATTGCAATTAAATAAGGACTGTCGCAAACCAAATTTCTATAATGCCCTGAATGGAGTACTCTTTTAATACAAAACTACTCTTTTAATCGTAATCTACTTCAAATTAAATATTTTGGTTTCTTCAGCCCTTGGAAATACTTCTATATTTTATTTTTTCGGAAAGTTTTATATTAATTTTAGAAAATTCTTTTATTTTATATCTGCAACATTTTTTAATATTATCGCATCCAAATACACAAAAGAAAACAATAAATTCAGAATCTATAATATAAAACATAAAAACGTTAATAAAATATTTGTAAGATGTAAGAAATCATAAAAGGAATCACATATCAATAAAAAGAATCATATAAAAGCAAATAGAATAGTTTTTTAACATAAATGAATCTAATATACATAAGTTTGAAATCGCTCATTTAATGGTCGGAGCTGCGGTGATATCTTCGTCTTAAATGGTCGGAGCTCCAGAGCATGATATTGGAGGTTCGGAACACATACATATATTTATGTATATAAAAGTGTGTTATTTCGTATTTTTTTTACAATAACCGATGATCGAAATGAACGAAAATTTAAAATTCTTACAGTTTGTTTGATAGTAAGACAACCTCCCGGCTTTGGGGAAGGTATACTCAGAAATGTAAGAAAAGTAAGGCCCGTGTATCCCTAAAACCCCAATTCGTAGTGTTTAAAACTGGAACCCTCAAATTTTAGTAAGAAATCCTGGGTATAACCAACAAAATTTTTAACAAACTAAATTTTATTTCCAAACTTTAGGGTCTCCAACGGCCCTAAAAACTACTTAAAATTGCTAATAAATTTTAAGTAATTTAGTTTTTCATGTTTTTTTTTGGATTTGCTTTGATCGATGAAACTCTGCATGAAATTACACCCTTTTAATAAACGCTCTGTTGTAACAACTCAAAAAAATTTCTATTAACAAATAAAAACAAGAAGCTTTTTATAATCTTTTTTTGGACACTTTAATTAAATTTAATTTAAAAGCCTTCTTTTTGAACATACGCTAATTATTTATTACACACGTGTTACGTAATAAATAACATCCGGGGATTAAGAAAACAAAAACAACAGCTGGCTGTGCCTACTGAACTTTAGGCGAGTAAATTGATTTTTTTTAATTATGCAAATATTTTGCACAAAAAGACTGTACGCAGGAAAATGATACAAGTTGATGAATGTATTTTCCGCCAGGACTAAAACGAAGCGGGACTCAAACGAAGCGGGACTAAAACGAAGCGGGACTAAAACGAAGCGGGACTAAAACGAAGCGGGACTGAAACGAAGCTCGCAGTGATTTTTTTCCGGGACTCAAACGAAGCGGGACTAAAAAGTAGCAGATTCAAGGGCGCGTTCTTCTTATTAGCCACCATGGCCCTAATAAGAACGCGCCCTTATTAGCGCACTTATCGATTTTCAAAAAAAAAATATTTATAAGTCTGTTTTATGCGACTGTCACGTAGATGTGATGGCTTAGTGGTAGTTATTCGGCCTACCACTGAGCAAATGACGGGTTCACATCCCGCGGACGGTAGATTTTTAATTTTTTTTTTCTTTACAAAAAATTGTCAATCTATTTTTTTGTTTTATTATTTTTTTTAAAATTTAACATGAGTAGCCCAACAAAAAAATAGTCGTTTGTTTTTGTTATTATGTTTTGGAAATTATACTTATCGCATTTGGTACACCATAACAATAGAAAACTAACCTAAAAATTTTTAAATGTTAATTCTATTGAAATATGAGTTCAATAATAATAACAAACTTAAAACTAATGAGTTTAGTGTTAGTTTTGTGAAAATGAATAAATACTTACCTTACTTGCTTTTTAATGATAAGATTTACTTGTGTATATTAAATAAAATGGGAATAGTCTTAATTTAAAAAAAATATAAGGGAGCACGGAACAGTTGTTTTTTTAAGAAAATTGATTTTACTACGAGGTTCCTAATTATTTAGGGTCATACCATAATTTCAGCAAAATAAACTTTTAAATTTTCCGTTTGAAAAAAAATAAATTGGAAATGCTAAACTACTTAATTGTTATGGTGTACAAATGAAAAAATCAAAAAGCAATAACAAAAATAAACGACTATTTTTTTGCTGGGCTACTCGTGTCAAAATTTAAAGAAAAATAATAAAACAAGAAAATAAGATTGACAATTTTTTGTAAAAAAAAAAAATAAAAAATCTAAGTCGGCAGGATTTGTCTTAGAATCGTCACTTGCTCAGTGGTAGGCTGGAATCTGCTACTTTTTAGTCCCGCTTCGTTTGAGTCCCGGAAAAAAATCACTGCGAGCTTCGTTTCAGTCCCGCTTCGTTTTAGTCCCGCTTCGTTTTAGTCCCGCTTCGTTTTAGTCCCGCTTCGTTTTAGTCCCGCTTCGTTTGAGTCCCGCTTCGTTTTAGTCCTGGCGGAAAATACATTCATCAACTTGTATCATTTTCCTGCGTGCAGTCTTTTTGTGCAAAATATTTGCATAATTAAAAAAATCGATTTACTCGCCTAAAGTTCAGTAGGCACAGCCAGCTGTTGTTTTTGTTTTCTTAATCCCCGGATGTTATTTATTACGTAACACGTGTGTAATAAATAATTAGCGTATGTTCAAAAAGAAGGCTTTTGAATTAAATTTAATTAATGTGTCCAAAAAAAGATTATAAAAAGCTTCTTGTTTTTATTTGTTCATAGAAATTTTTTATTGAGTTGTTACAACAGAACGTTTATTAAAAGAGTGTAATTTCATGCAGAGTTTCATCGATCAAAGCAAATCCAAAAAAAACATGAAAAACTAAATTACTTAAAATTTATTAGCAATTTTAAGTAGTTTTTAGGGCCGTTGGAGACCCTAAAGTTTGGAAATAAAATTTAGTTTGTTAAAAATTTTGTTGGTTATACCCAGGATTTCTTACTAAAATTTGAGGGTTCCAGTTTTAAACACTACGAATTGGGGTTTGAGGGATACACGGGCCTTACTTTTCTTACATTTCTGAGTATACCTTCCCCAAAGCCGGGAGGTTGTCTTACTATCAAACAAACTGTAAGAATTTTAAATTTTCGTTCATTTCGATCATCGGTTATTGTAAAAAAATACGAAATAACACACTTTTATATACATAAATATATGTATGTGTTCCGAACCTCCAATATCATGCTCTGGAGCTCCGACCATTTAAGACGAAGATATCACCGCAGCTCCGACCATTAAATGAGCGATTTCAAACTTATGTATATTAGATTCATTTATGTTAAAAAAAACTATTCTATTTGCTTTTATATGATTCTTTTTATTGATATATGATTCCTTTTATGATTTCTAACAAACATTTAATTGTGTAAAACAAAATTTTGGTTAAAACGTATGCCAACAAATTAGTGACATAAAAGCAAATTAAATGAAAAAAATGTTTTATATTATAGATTCTGAATTTATTGTTTTCTTTTGTGTATTTGGATGCGATAATAATAAAAATGTTGCAGATATAAAATAAAGGAATTTTCTAAAATTAATATAAAACTTTCCGAAAAAATAAAATATAAAAGTATTTCCAAATTTATTGTTTGGTTTTTAAAGGAGTAATACCACAAATCAAATTCCTGTAACGCCCAGATCATACAACTTTGTTACTGAACCGATATAATTAAAATTTATGAATGTTGTTGAATTGGGCTGGAGAAACCAAAATATTTAATTTGAAGTAGATTAAGATTAAAAGAGTAGTTTTGTATTAAAAGAGTACTCCATTCAGGGCATTATAGAAATTTGGTTTGCGACAGTCCTTATTTAATTGCAATAAACTAAACGGGGCAAAAAACTAAAAATAGTTTTGACGTCCACATTAAGATTAAGGTTTTGTATTAAAAGAGTAGTCCATTTAGGGCGTTATAGAAATTTGATTTGTGACAGTGTTCCTTTAATTACAGTAAACTAAACGGGTTAAAAAACTAAAAGAGTAGTCTATTTAGGGCGTTATAGAAATTTGATTTGTGACAGTGTTCCTTTAATTACAGTAAACTAAATGGGTTAAAAAACTAAAAATAGTTTAAATAAATGAAAAAATTCTAAAATTCTTAAATCAATGCAAAATGAATCAAATAAGCTTAGAAAATTGTAGTACAAAGGTCTTTGTATAAAACAAAATATTGCGGCAAAATGACTTGCGCGGATTTTTCGCCGCGGATTTTTCGCCAAGACTGAAATGAAGCTTGCAGCGTTTTTTCCGGGACTGAAACGAAGCAACGTAGCAGGAACTAGTTTATGAACGCATTTTCCGCCAGGACTAAAACGAAGCGGGACTCAAACGAAGCGGGACTAAAACGAAGCGGGACTAAAACGAAGCGGGACTAAAACGAAGCGGGACTAAAACGAAGCGGGACTAACGAAGCGGTCGCAGTGATTTTTTTCCAGGACTAAAACGAAGCGGGACTAAAACGAAGCGGGGTGTTGGGTGGTTGGTTGTTTTTTTTTTTTTTGTTTTTTTTTTTTGGTGGGGGGTGGGTGTTTTGTGCTGGGGGGGGGGGGGTGTGGGTTGGGGGTGTGGGGGGGGTGTTGGGTTGGGGGGGGTGTGTTTTTTTGTTGGTGGCGTTGGGGGGGTGGTGGGGGTGTGGGTGGGGGGGGGGGGGGGCGTGGGGGGGGGGGGGGTGGGGGGTTGGTGTGTTCGCGGTGCAAAAAATGTGAAAATTTTGTGAAAATTGCGTTTTTTTCACGGGCTATTGTGATTGAAAATTTTCTGCCAAAAATTTTTATAATTTCTTAATTCATTGAATTTTACAGAAGGAAATTTAATTTATTGCAAAAAAATTCAATTCATGTTTAATTTTATTGCTAATAAATAAAGTTGGTCTGAATTTAAAGATTAAAGATAACTGACCTCATATTCCGAGGCATTTTCGTAAAGATTTCTGAGAAAAAGAAGTTGATTCTCGTTTTTTGGTCTAAGTCGTAGTAATTGGTAAGCTCTAAATAAAACATTTTATTAATAAAACTCTAATGAACGAAAAAAATTTTCTTTAGTTACAAAAATAATGAGTGGAAAATTTTTAAATGACCGTATCCCGCTAACTAAATGATCGCTTTCTATTTTTATAATACGATTGTAGATTGGGACCGTATGCACTGATTAAACTATAGTATAAATCCACCGTTCAGTTGGCTAGACATGGTCATTTAAGATTTTACGGATTATTTTTATACTAACTATATGTATAACACACCACAAAATAAAGTTTGGTTAAAAAACTCAAAAAATGAAATCTGCATTTATGAAACTTGATATTAAAAACATGTGTACTGGTATTGTCTCATCAATTGGTAAGTCGTCTTCAAGTTATGTTTAAATAAAATTGAAAATTTTTCAGCGGTGCATGTATTTTTTTGTGTAAAAATAAGTAACATAATGATTAATGTTTTCATTGCATAACGAAGCAGAGACATTAGAAATGCTGACGGACTACATAAAAACCAATAAATTGTTGGTTGTCTCTGGTTTTTGTGAAGTTTCTACAGCGCGATGTAGAAATTTTACTAAATGTTTTTTGCATTTTATTATTCGTCCTTGATTTTTTTCAAAACATTTTGTTACAATTATTGCCATGCTGTTATTTTGTATTTTTAAATAATGGAGAAATATTTCACAAATAACATGCTGAGGCATAATACAAGTTGTTGCATGGATTGTTTTACAATTTAAAACCTTATAATTTTAATATTTTTTTCTTTAAAAAATAAAGAAAATGCTGAAAAAACACCTACAATTAATTTTTGGCTTTCAAAAACAACCAAAAAACTTGTACATTATTTGTGCAATGGAAAGCCAAACCATAATTTTATATAATTTGGGTTTTAACGAAAAACATAATGTTGGTTTCAAAATAATTTATTTTATGCGTTTTTGTAGCATTATTGTATTGCTTATTAAAACAACTAAATGGCTGGTTGGTTTTTTTAAAAATTGCATCAATAGTGTTAAATTTCTGACTAATTTTGAGAGCCAAAGATTAATGCAAAGTGTTTTTACAACATTTTTATTGTTTGTTTTATCGGATTTTTTGTTAAATTTAAATTCTAGGCCGCGCTTAAAAACGTGTGGCTTAGCTTTAAATTTTTCCTGCGGTTTTTTTTAGTTTTTTTATTTCGAGAGCGAGGAGTGAGTGAGAACTAGGATTAACATAGGAATTTATGTATTTTTGGATTTTGACGACGGAGTTTTGTTAAGGGGGATGAGTTTTATATTTCTTAAAATATTTTACTGGTGAAATCTTTATATAATTAATTCAAATTATGTACGGTCTGTGATAAAATCTGGTCACTCTAAAATTAGTGCCTTTAATCTCTTCTTGAAAAAAATGGTAAAAATGGAGTGCAAACTATGTGATACAAATTCGAGGATTTTTATCCTCGCCTTAGAATTCCAGTTTCATAAATTTAACACATAACAATAAATTAGTAACACCATAGAAATTTGTATGAAGTTGCTGACGTTGTTACATGAAGTAAAAATTTAATGACCAATATAATATGCATATATTTTTTCTTGGACGAACCCAAATAGAAATATCCATAAAATCTTCTACCAAAATTTAAATACTGTTGTTAAGCTCCAGCGAATAATTTTAAACAGACAAATACCGCTAAATTATCATTGTGTAATGCACTTGACATGTTTTGACAATTGTTAATTTATTATTTTAATTATTTTAAATTCCCAATTGTTTTAAATCACTCTTGTTTAACATTAAATATATTTTCACAAAGCTGTACAATACACAGTAGGAAAAAATTGGGTTTAGTCAAAAATTTTTAATGTGTAAAATCATAAATTAAAAAAAAACCCATAAAACCTAATCTTCCTAAACCTTAAATTAAAAAAAAATGATTGAGCTACAGCTGTAACAATGAAGAAAAAATTTAAGGGTCATTTATATTATATCTTATTTTTGATTTTAGTGAGCTAAATGATTGTTATTACTGAATCTTTTGAGTTGGTCGGAATTAAAGCTCTTGGGCTTAATTCCAGCCACTTAATAAATAATTTTCATTTTTTTTTCATTCATTTATTCATATTATTATTAAATATAATTTCATAAAAATATTTAATTATAATATTTTGTAACTATGGTGAACATTTGCGTTTTAAAACTAATGATAGTTTGATATAATGAAACATACATACCAAAAAGTCCCAAACGAAATAAATTTTGTAAGAATAATGATATCTTTAAAAATCATTGCCTTGATTTTATCGGAAAAATGCAATTTTAATAAATTCGGTCAATAAGATGATTTACACATTATTTTGAAATTGATTAATACATTGAAAGACTTTCAATTTCTTATACTTTATCGTCTGTGGTACTTTTCTTTTTGTCAAAACAATTGACTCAACTTTTAATACAAAGATTAGACTTACGAATGTGTAAAAAGTGCTGTAGCTATTGTTGGTACCATTTCCAAAAACAAAACAACTCGTAGATTGTAAAGGTTTACCATACTCGAAGATTGGTTAACTATAAAAAAGCTGATGTTTATGTGATTTTTTGAAATCGCGGTACAAAATCTTCACTGATTTTATGTGCGTGGAATACAATGACGTTTTAACCCTTTTACAAATACTGAAATGAAAAACGTGTTTCTTTGGAACTGTTCATTATTATTCTCTGCAAGACAAATTCATTATCCGTTTACTTTCCAATTTTCCCGTACGATTAATCAAACTTATTGTTTCATATCTTAATCATTTTTAAAAATAAATGTTAGTCGTTCTTTAATTTACGGTTTTGTTTATAGTGCTTGTTCTTTTGTTTTATATTTTTAATGTTTAAAACCAAAGAACTACATTGGGGTTATTTTCTTCCAGTCAAAACGTTTGTGGAGAGATATCGAGCGTATTGTGATCTCTATCATTCATATTAAACTAACTATCGAAAAAAAGAGACATGATTTTTCTTATTCTTAACAGGTTTAACACTTTTCTATGCCATAATTATAAATTTTGCACCTTAAAAAAGCAATGAAGGAGTTTTATCCCAAAAAAACTAGCTTAAATTTTTTAAAAACATTTTGATTGTAGTTCAGTAACGATTTAGTGACGGGAAATTTATAATGACCGTGTGTGAAAACATCTCATGATCCTATACATTAAAAAAATCTGACCGTTTTTGTGTTCTTTGCCACTAATATTGTTTCAAATACAACTTTTCTTGTATTTTTTTTTCTTTATGGGACTTTTCGTGCTGCCACATTTATCTTATAGTGATTTAAAGGTGCGGTGCGGAGTCAAACTTTTGTCCTTGATTTTAATGGAGAATCACGACGGTTGGTCTCGAGAAAAATTGAAAATAATTTGTATAAGACCAGGAAAATAAAGATCAAAAAATATGCACAACCAGCTGTTGTTTTTTTTAGAAAATTTAATTTATGTTTATGTTATTTTCGTGTATTATGATCGTGTTTTTTTCTTCAATCCACGTCATATACAAAATATTTTTAAATTTTCTCGAGACCTTTGTGTACACTGAATTAACTATCGTGATTCTTCATAATTTTTAGGGAAACCTTACCCTTCCCTCAATAGCCCACAAAATTTTTTTCAACAAAATATCTTCATGGTTCAGGAGTTATGACCCATCAAAAATGGCGTTTTTTGACAATTCTGTACATGAAAGATTGCTCAATAGGTATAACAACTTTAATTACTAATTATGACCTGAAAGAAAGCGGCTACTTTCTAATTCAATTTGATATCTTGATCGTTTAAATTGACGCATTATTTGTCGAGATATTGCGTTTTTTGTACAGAAAACCATCGATTTTTTGCTAAAAACACGAAGTCAATAAAAAAAAGTCGAAAAATGCCATTTTTGGGGGTTCATAAATTCTGAACCACTAGATATTTTGTTGAAAAAATTTTTGTGGGTTATTGGGGGCAGGTGTAAGGTTTTCACAAAAAATTATCAAAATCGATGACAAAAAGATTGACTCCGCACCGCACCTTTAAAGTTCAAGTTATAAAACCTTA
Source organism: Microlaimidae sp. YZB2_3 (assembly GCA_030248175.1). Lineage (NCBI taxonomy): Eukaryota > Metazoa > Nematoda > Chromadorea > Desmodorida > Microlaimidae > Microlaimidae sp. YZB2_3. The sequence goes on along the minus strand of JASAMX010011720.1, from coordinate 12,602 downwards.
AATTAAGGTCTGGGGCCGATTTCATAAAGACGTTTGTAAATTTTCATTTTACAAATCTCCGCCTATTTTTTGTAAATTACATGATAGAGGATATAGGACACGGGGAATATTGATCGGTCAGCAGAGATGAAATGACGTGGCTGCAACCAATCAGCGCAGAGCAGTGCGCAGAGATGCTCCCCCTGGATTACAAGTCGAAAACCTTTATCGTGTATTTTACAAAAATTATGCGGAGATTTGTAAAATGAAAATTTACAAAGTTTTTTATGAAACAGGCCCCTGGAGACGCATTGGTATATCGGCTTGTAAGATTTTTATGAATAATTAGTATTTTTTTATTTCTAAATAAAAGCTAGTTTTACTACCATTTATGTAATAATATAAAAACAGACGAGTATAAAAATATTAATATAATTATTCATCGTTATTGTTTTGGCGTAGGTTTTGTCCATTTTTGTCTAGTCCATTCAACGGTTTTCCATTGAAAGTCATAGTTTGGATAGGTGTTGTAATTAATAACTCTGCTTTTCCTGCGTCGCCCAAAGTAAAAATTGTCTTTTTCCAATTTTTGCTTTTTTCAGTATTATCTTTATTCAATGGACTTCTGAAGAATTGAAAATCAAATTCGTAGGCTACCATTTCGAAATCATCTTCCTTAGTTTTTACTGGAGAACTTTTGGATAAATAACTTTTCTAAATTAAACAAAAAAAAAAATGACACCGTTTATAGACCAATGGTACCAGGGAATTTAGAAACGTAAGTAAAGAACTTGGAGCCGTCAAAAATTTTTAGGAACTTGCAGTCTCGACCACTAAAAACTTGGAGCTCTTAAAAAATTCGTTTGAGTTTAGATTTAGGCTTCGCTTTGGTTTAGGTATAGATTTTAGCGAATTTTAATTTTCGCTTCAAGTTCCAAATTTACGGTTCTAAGTTATAGCTAAAGTCTCTCGGCTCCATCAACCCTAAAGCAGACCGGCACATCCGCTTGGTTAATCTATACATAAATAGAGGTAATGTTTGTGCGTGCGTGTGCGTGCGTGTGCGTGCGCGGCGCGCGCGTGTGTGAGTGTGCGTGCGCGTGTGTGTATGTGTGCGTGCGTGCGTGCGTTTGTGTGTGTTGTGTGTGTGTGTGCGTGCGTGCGTGCTCGCGCGCGTGTGTGTTTGTGTGTGTTCCCTAACGAAGGTAAGTAAAGCTTACAGCCCAGGGAGTGTCGTAGAGGGGTCGAAATTTCAAAAATTTTTACATGACCTATTTTATACTGGACAAACCATTTTTACCAAAGGAAAGACCTTACGGATATTGGAACTTAAAAATTTTTTGTCTTTGAATCGGCTCAAACTTATTGATAAAAGTTATTAGTCAATGTAGACACATCTTAATGCTGGACAATTTTTTTTCACTAAAGCAGGGGTAAACCTTTCTTCCCAACAACCCCAAAAAAGGATTGGAATAAATAAGATACCATTAAAAATTTTATAGTTCAGAAAAGGTCGTTAATGGGTGAAAGTAAAAAACAATTAACATGAACATCTAAATGCTGGACAACGTATTTTCACTAATAGAGAGAGGACCCAACCACAAAGCGGATTGGGCTAAATGAATTGACATTGAAAAGCTTACAGTCCGAGATGTCATAAAGGAGTTGAATACGTAAAAAAAAAGGACAATGCATTTTCACCAAAGGAGGGATGCACCTTCTTCCCCAACCACAAAAATTGGGCTAAATGAAATATCATTCGAAAGCTTATAGTTCAGAGAGTATCGTAAGGGGTTAAAATTAATAAAAATTAACGGGCATCTTTATACTGGACAACGCATTATCACCTTAAAGGGGAGAGACCCTTCTCGCCAACCACACAACAAATCGGACTAATTGGACTCACATTGCAAAGCTTGCAGTCCAAGAAATATCATTGAAGGAAAAATTGCAAAAAAATAAAAATACAGGAAAAAGTCAATATAAACCCAGAATCTTATGTTTTTTTCTAAAAAAATCAATAGGGACATCTTAATGCTGGACAGCGCATTTTCACCAAAGGGGGATGCGCCTTTCTCCCCAACCACAAAAAAATTGGGCTAAATAAAAGATCATTTGAAAGCTTAAAGGTCAGCGAGTATCGTAAGGGGTTATAATTAATAAAAATTAACGTGGGCAGCTGGACAATGTATTATCACTGAAAAGGGAAGAGACCTTTCTCCCCAACCATAAAACAAATTGGACTAATTGAACTCTCATTGTAAAGCTTGCAGTCCACGAAATATTATCGAAGGGAAAAATACAAAAAATAAAAAATTCAGGAAAAATTATTTGTCAGCCGTATGGCTGACACGGGTTACTTGTATTAAAAAAATACATAACAAATTGCAAAAAGAAAAGGTTAAAGTAAAAACGCTGAATTCGAATGCGTCGTATATAAGTTTCAAACCTTAAAATTTTTTAAAATTAATATTATTGATATAAAATTTTAAAAAATTAGTGTGTATTCTTTTCTAAGTCTGACTATTTCTATTTTTATCAAGAATCAAGGGTGGTGAAGGAGCGCCATGGGACAATATACATAGTCCTTCGTAATTGTAACAAATATAATAAAAAATGTGGGCAAATCTTAAAATTCTTCTCTGTTTTCCTCTTTTTTTTATTTTTTTATTATTAGTGTTATTCCAAAGCTCATATTTTCGATATGCCTTTTTATACTTAACAATTTAAACTTCTGTTAGAACTATTTTTATTTCGGCAACGGAAAGATAAATTTAAAAGACAAAATTATAAACAGAAAACGTCCATTTTTTTGAAACTGCCCAAAAAATAAAAGTAATTTTTAAACCCAAATTTCCAAAAAAAAAAACCTGAAAAAATTACAATTTTTAAATCAAATTCAAATTATAAACAAACCATCGTTACTTTTCTTTGGCTATTTTTCAGCTTGGTTTTCGGTACTGATTTCTTTTCTACACTATTTTTATTAGGTGACTGGACAACTGGATCTGGATGTGTTGAAATGTTTGCTATTTGTTTCGAAGAAGTTATTTTTTCGGTGTCAGTTGGTGAATTATTAGGCGTGCGGGGTATACTTTCGAATCCCAAACTATGCAATATGTTGTTTACTTGACAGGAAGAGGTTGGGGACGACGCAAGAGACTAAAATTGGAATTTATTGATTACATTAACAGTGTTTTAAATAAGGATTAAAACAAAATGGCTGCTGATATAAATTTTCTCCATGCATGCACCTTAAATTTACATTTTTTGCAATAAAAATTTTTAAAAAAAATAATTAAATGACGTGGGTGGTAACAGAATGTCACAGGACAATTAGCGCACATCACGATCAAATCAAATCATTTTAGGTACGGGGTCTTTAGAGCCGCAAGTAAGGAACTTGCAGCCATCGGAAAAATTTTTGAACATTTTTAAGGCTTCGTTTAGACTTAGGTTTTAGTGATTTTTATTTTCGGTTCCAAGTTCCTCGGCTCTATCGATCCTAAAGCGTCATTTTATTCTAGCAAACAAAATATAACAGTACACAATGCCCTGCCCTGCACAAACTTAGCGAACTCATCACTATCGCCAAGAACGAAATTCTTGCTATCGCTGATATGGTAACAAGCACAATAGTTTATCAGATAGTGGTTCTGAGGCTTATAGTGCATAAAGACTATGAAGGACCATTCTTAAGACTTTTTTAAAAGTAATTGGTGATGGAGCGGTGATATGATTTTTACAAAGCAAATATCATTCCACAACAACTCTACTACTAAAAAAACTTTCGATAGTTGATTTAGCTCTAGCGACGGGCACTTTTAGCTTTAATGATTGTCCTCTGGCTTAGGCCAACCATATAAAAAACAATGAAATTTTGCAATTGATAATGCTCTTTATTTTAATATCAAAAAAGAAAACTTAGGATTGAATAAATTTTTTTTTCTTCTTCTAATGATCAGATAACAGAATTAATATCATACTAAGCATAGTTTATGCATAGTTTAATTCTTCTGTTTTCATCATTTCATTGTGTTTATTTTTTTCTTTTTTTCTATTTTTTTTTCTTTTTTTTTTCATCAACAACATAAAATCTGCGACTTAATTGCCGCCAATATGAATCACAATTGTAACTAATTATCAATGAACATAGCTATCTGATATGACTTTAAAGGCTCAAAAAGAGCGCTTATTTAAGTCAGTTCCAAAACTCTTCTTGAATGCATCCAAAGAATCGACAGTTACTTGAGATGGGAGTAGATTTTTCCAAGGTGTAACAACCCTATTTGCAAAAGAAAATTTCCTTGCATTAATTCGGCACTCTTCCATTGCCAATTTAAATGGATGACCACGGGTGGGCTGCAGGTTAAACTTAAAAAAATCATTGGCTTGCAAATTGTTTAAGCAATGTATAATTTTAAAGCACTCATATAAATCAATTTTGTCTCTTCGATCCTTTAATCTTTCTAAACCTAGGTAATTCAGTCTATGTTCATAACCAACAGGTAACAACTTGCATTTATAAAACAAACGTCTAGTGAAATTTTGTTGCACTTTTTCCAAAATGTTTATATCTTTTTGTAAATAAGGGTTCCAAACTGCACTAGCATACCCCAGAATTGGTCTAACATAGGACTTATATGCTCTGAGAAAATTATTTCTAGAGTTTGAGTTGAATGTTCTAAAAATTAGTGATGTCACTCTCATAGCTTTTTTTGCTGTGATTTCACAGTGTTTAGAGAATTTCAGATCATGGGATATATAAACACCTAGGTCACGCACCAATTCTGTAGTTGCAAGTACGTTATTACCAAGCTTATATTTACAAATTAACTCTTTGCTATGATTTTGAATATGAAGAACTTCACATTTGTGATTGGATAACTGCAGTTGCCAGTCTTGTGACCAGCTGTGTATTCTATCTAAATCTTGCTGAAGTCTCAAGGTTTGAATGTGGTAATCTTTAGATGAAGATTTTACAAACAACTTTATATCATCTGCAAAGAGTCTAATTTGTGAGAACTTAACACAATCAACAATATCATTAATATATACCAAGAACAAAAATGGACCTAAAACAGAACCCTGAGGAACTGAACTTCTTACAGGAAATGATTTGGATACTGAGTTATTAATTACAACTTTAATTTCCCGCCCAACTAAAAATTCTTTTATCCATTTTAAAAATTTACCAAAAACACCATATTTTTCTAGCTTATATAACAATTTTTGATGTGACACGGTGTCAAAGGCCTTGGCAAAATCCAAGTAAATGACATCAATTAGAAATTTGTCTTTTAGTGCTAGCGTCCACTCATTAAAAGTTTCCAACAGCTGTGTTATTGTAGAACTTTTTGCCTTAAAACCATGTTGAAACCTTGACAAAATGATATGGAAAAAGACAAGCAGTTCTTCTTTGACAAGCTGTTCCATTAGTTTACAAGAAAAAGATGTAAGTGAAATTGGACGATAATTTTCTTTTAGGCTTTTAGTGCCTTTTTTAAACAGTAAGTTTAATAAAGCTATTTTCCAATCAAGTGGTAATTCTCCAAAATCAAAAGACATCTGAAAGATTATTGCCAAAGGTTCAGCAATAACTTTAGCCAAGCGTTTTAAAAAGTAAGCTGGAAAACAGTAAGGTGTTCGAGACAATTTGTTTGGGAGCTTTTTTAGGGCCTTAAATACCTTTTTTGTGGTAAATACCATGTTGTCCAACTTTCCAATGTTTGGTGGATTAAAATTTGGCAAAGTATTATCATCATCAGTAAAAACAGAAGCAAAATAATTTCCAAAAAGTTCAACTTTTTCAAAGTCTTCAGTTACAAATGTCCCATCGTCTCTTTTAATTGGTGGAATAGTTTCTTTTGTTTTGATTTTACTATTAACAAATTTATAAAAATTGTTTAAACCCCCAGAATTTAAAATTTTTGTTTCTTTATTAGTGTTAAAATCTCTAACTTTATTTTTGTATACTTTGCAAATTTTTTTGTACTCTGATCTTGATTTTTCATCAATATTACGCTTACGCCAAAGTTTTTTCTTTTGATTTTGTAGTTTTCTTATTTGTATTGGATATTGTACAATTTTTTTTTGTTTGTAAATATTTTTTTTCCAGGGACATGTCTATTGATTCCTAACAACAAAATATCCTTGAATCTCTGCCAAGCATTTTCTACTGTGCCACATTCCTCAAATAATATTTTCCAGTTGATTGTAGATAAGTATAAACTTAGCATATCATAATCTGCTTTTAAAAAATCAGGTATGTAGTTTTGAATCTTATTTTTAGGACTGTCAAATAATTTAAGATTAATTTCAGATAAAATAGTGTCATGGTCTGATTGTGAAAAACTGGGCGCAACAGTGACATTATTGAAAATTTCTCTATCGTTTGTAAACAAAAGATCCAGATAATTATTTCCACGAGTTGGTTGTGAAACAAGCTGATACATACCTAGCTCAATAAGAAACTCAAACCAATTATTTTTATTTTGTGTGTTTGAAGTTATTTTATTTGAAGACCGATCTACCCCTGGCAGATTGAAATCTCCAGTAAAAACAATGGTTCCTACAAAGTTTTCTGTCAAGTTCCTGATTAGCTCAAATATTAGATTGTCTTTTTCTTTGCTAGTACTAGGTTCTCTGTAAATACCAATGAATCTCAGTTTAGATGACTTTTGTAGAATAATGTCAACGGCTACTAGTTCTATTGCATTGTACTTTTCCTCCATTTCAACTTCAACTACTCTAAAAATATTTTTAATTAATAGGACTACTCCACCTCCTCGTCGCTGCTGTCGATCCCTTCGATAAACATTAAATTCTCTATTTTTTGTGATCATTTTATTAGTAGTTGTTTCAGTGAGCCATGTTTCACAAATAAAGCATATGTCAACAAAACTATAGTTAGAATCACCACCTGAAATCAGAACATCAAGCTCGTCTAAGGAGTTAACAAGGCTTCTTGCATTCATACACAAAATTTTTATACTAGGTATAAGCTTTAATTTACTACAGTGATAATTAAGTCGCATAATTTCCTATTTTGAAACATTTAGGGGAGCCTTGAGAGTGATGTCGAACAAAAAGGGATCACCATCAGCAGAATACCGAAGCGAAACCTTTTTGTTCTGCTCTCTAAGCTCCCTAAGTTTGCCAAGCAATTCCTTTTGACAGACTCGCTGTTCCTCATTCAGTGACGGTCTTACATAAACTTTATCAAATTTAGTGACCCCTCTTAGTCGTCCTCCTGAACGTACAGCTCTATTTCTGATATATTTGTTCACGACCCTAACTTTTAAAAGCCTGGGCCGGTCACCAGCTCTTCCGATACGAAAAAACTCAACAGGAGTGACCTCGCCTAAATCGCCACTGTCAAGAATCTTTAATAACTCAGTCACATTCTCTTTTTCCCCTTCGTAGGAATCGCTCTCCGGTAGGCCAGATACGACCAGCATTGACTCATGTTCTCTTTACATCTCCATGCGCTTAAAATAACTGTCAATCATCGGCAGTAGACGATTCAACACCTTTTCACAGATGGATGCCACTAAGTCAGTATTGACACCAGGAGCTCGCTCTTCCTCCATCCCGGCAAATCTCTTCTCTAAATCCGTTAGCCTTTTCCGGAGATCCGCATTCTCTGCCTCCAGTCTGGCAATATGATCATCCTTTGTCTCTCTCGGCATGTTGCAGTGGATGCAGTGACTTTCCGAATGGGTAAGACTCTCCCCCTAGGTTTGTTTTAAAGAAGTGGGTAAAAACCTAAAAAACTTTTTTGCTAATCTTTGGCCCTAAATTACTATCTTAATGACACCAAATTTACTGCGTACAATTTAAAAACCTTGTATTTTATTACAATCATGTCTTAAATTTTTATTTAGCCTTAATTAGAAATTCAAAAAAAGATAAAAAAAACTGGGCTCATTTAAAAACACAGGATTTTTCTCATATAATGATACCTTTTTTCCATTTTTGTTATAGTTTATTTAAAATGATAATTCTCAACAATTACCACAAAAATTGAGAATTTAATTTGCTTGTTTTTCGCATGCTCCTAAGTTATTTGGAAACAAAAGGAAAATACTAAAAGCAACGCGACCTATATTATTTTTCTTGTGTTTTTTAAATATAATTTAACTCACAATAAACTCCCAACTTAACTCCCACCTCAAAAAAGGGAATCAGTAAAAGAGGACGAGACATTGTTTTATGGTGATTTTTATTATATTAACCCTTTATTTCCGATTACAACTTGAATAAACTACTAAATTTATTTTTAAGGATCAAAAATAGTTATTTCACTAATTTAAAAATTAAATTCTTCGTTTCTAATTAAAATTTAACATGTCATCATATATTTCTTTGATTAGCCAGAGTGAATTCAGCAATTAAATAATCAATAGATTTTAATATTTGATGAAATTTAAGAAACTTGGACCGTATAGGTTAAATGAAAAAGCATAATCTGAAGAAAGCCTAAGCCTAAATTAAAGAAACCATGTTTATTTAAATATTAAAAAATTGAAAAATTTTTTGGAAAAAATAAATCGATAAAATTATTTAATTTTTTTTTAATGAATTTGGTAGAACTAAAAAAATTTGTTTAGTTGTTATTAAATTAAAATTAAATTATTATTTTTTATTAGAAATTAGAATAAAAATATTAAATGCAGAGCTAACAGTGCCACCCACTTTCTACGATTCCTTTTCATGTTGGCAGAATTCACATAATTTGGAATTCAACCAAATCTAAAATTTAAGTCTTTTGGTTATCACAAACACTTTTTATAGAATTTCGTCAAATGCGTTAACCACAAAAAATACCTGTGCTTAACCTAATTTTTACCAAAAAAAACTAAAAAGAATAAGACTTTTTTATTATGCTACTTGGTCAATAGATTCTTTTTCTTTTTCCATCATGTGAGATTAATGTCTTTTTCAACTGCTAAAATAGACCTTCCGCAGTCATTGAATAAATTTTGTTGTACCGCACGCACGACTCAAATAAAAAATAATAAATTAAAATCTACGGTTTTTAATCATGGGTGGCGCGGAAGCGCCACGGGGCAATTTAGCCCCATGGCGCCGCGCCAACCATAATTAGAGAACGTGGGTAAATTTTGAAATTCAGAACCTTCTTCTTCTTCTTCTTCTTCTTATTATTATTATTATTATTCCAACGCTCCATCCTTAAAAACGATATTCCTCATTCGTTACTGATTGATCAAAAATAAACATGGGCTCATTAGAAAGAAGAAGGAATTACGCAACTTTCTTAGGAAGCACTTTTTTCATTTAGGTCCTTGTTATCGATTTATTGATCAAAATAAAAAGTTTGAAAAAAAGACAAATAAAAACTCCAACCGCACAATAGCAGCCTTTTGGCAACAATAAGGATTGTACAGAGCAGACAACCAACATCTCCTCATAGAAACCGCACAAAAAAAGCAGACCAGTTTTAATTGGTGGCAGAAATGGAACCAGTTCCCAGCGCCATCTGCTTCAACCGCGCGGAAAACGGAGAAAACAACAGAGTACTTTTTTAATTCTTGCATTACTGATGACAAATTAATTCAAAATTTTTATTTATTAAAAAATAATAATAAGCGTCGGTGGCGCGTTAGCGCCACGCGCCGGTAATCATCGGTGGTGCGGGGTGCCATACTGCAATTTAACCCACGGCACCGCGCCAACTATACTTAGAGAACGTGAGTAAATTTTGTAATTCATGTTGATCATCTTCTTATTATTTGGCGCACGGCATCGCGCCAACTATATTTAGAGAACGTAAGTAAACTTTGTCTGGAGCGCAACTGCACCGCACTAACTATAATTAAACAACGTGGGTAAATTTTTAAATTTAAATTCATCTTCTTCTTATTATTTTTTATTTAAAAAAGTATATCTCAGCAACGGAATGATTATAAACATATGTCATTGCGGAGCTAAAACTATAGTTTATTAGGCTATTTTTTTAATTTCATTAAAAAAAAGTGGTAGACTAGCCTTGAAAAATGCTCTAAGAATAGAGCAGGAAAAAGGGGCGATTTTTCCCCGGACGTATGTTTAGACAGAAAAAATGTGGACTAGGCTGAGATGGACATTATGTGGACTATAGGAAATTTGCGTTTGGTTTGGGCAGCTGCTCACTAAATAAAAATTTCTACTATATGATAATGTTTTGTTTATACATTGATCTAATCACACAGCATTGTTGCATGTTTTTTAGTTTGATGAAATATCAATTTAAAAAATCAAACTCACAGCAATCTTTGACAAGCGCGAAATCGCCACTTTTTCAAATTTATAGTTGTTTTTTACACATACAAATATAACCTTCTAATTGAAAAAGTGGCAATTTCGCGCTTGTCAAAGATTGCTGTGAGTTTGATTTTTTAAATTGATCATCAAACCAAAAAACATGCAACAATGCTGTGTGATGTATAAACAAAACATTATCATATGGTAGAAATTTTTATTTAGTGAGCAGCTGCCCAAACCAAACGCAAATTTCCTATAGTCCACATAATGTCCATCTCAGCCTAGTCCACATCTTTTCTGTCTAAACATACGCCCGGGGAAAAATCGCCCCTTTTTCCTGCTCTATTCTTAGAGCATTTTTCAAGGCTAGTAATAATAAACTAGTCTTGAAAAATGCTCTAAGAATAGAGCAGGAAAAAGGGGCGATTTTCCCCCGGGCGTATGTTTAGACCAGAAAAGATGCGGACTAGTCTGAGATTTACATTATGTGGACTATAGGAAATTCGCATTTGATTTGGCTAGCTGCTGACTGAATAAAAATTTCTACCATATGATATATTTGTTTATACATTGATCTAATCACACGGCACTGTTGAATTTTTTACTCTGATGAAATGTCATTTGAAAAATTCATACTCACAGCAATCTTTGACAAGGGCGAAATCGCCACTGTTTCAATCAGAAGGCTATATTTATATGTGTAAGAAACAGCTATAAATTTGAAAAAATGGCGATTTCGCGCTTGTCAAAGATTGCTGTGAGTATGATTTTTTAATTGACATTTCATCAGACTAAAAAAATTCAACAGTGCTGTGTGATTAGATCAATGTATAAACAAATCAATATCATATGGTAGAAATTTTTATTCAGTCAGCAGCTGGCCAAATCAAATGCGAATTTCCAATAGTCCACATAATGTCCATCTCAGACTAGTCCACATCTTTTCTGTCTAAACATACGCCCGGGGGAAAATCTCCCCTTTTTCCTGCTCTATTCTTAGAGCATTTTTCAAGACTTGTCTATCACTTTTTTGAATTAAATTAAAAAATAGCTTAATAAACTATAGTTTTAGCTGCGTAATTACATTATGTTTATAATCATTCCGTTGCCGAGATATACTTTTTTAACAGTTTTAATATTATCAATAGAACACATATTATTTATCAATAAAAAGTAGTTCCTAAGAATTATTGCGCAATTTTCTACGATTTTCAAAGAACCCATGTTTTTTTTGATCAATCAGTAACGAGGGAGGAATACTGGTTTTAAGATATAAGCGTTTGAAAAATAATATCTACCTTATAATTGCGCAATGCGTTTTTAAGTTGGGAGGCGTCGGTGGGTCCTGTTGTCCTGTTGTCCTGGGATCCTCTGCTGGCATTTTTAATTTTTTTCCTTCAGAAGGATTTTTTATAACTTTTCGCTCATAATTCTTCTTCACGTTAAAACTTTTCGCACTCCTCCTATCCCTGCGAAAAATTTGAGCGAAATTTCCACCCTCGAAATTCATTATAAAAAATGGGTTATTTACGTTAAAAAAACGGGACGTCGCGGAGGGCGATTTCCGACCAGGGGCGATTGAATTAAAACTTCCTGTATAAGCGGCCTCACTCCGCGTTTCCTTTATACCCCAATCGCGCACGCGGAAGCTTAATTAGCCAGCGAGATTGCGGAAACAAGCCAGCGAAAGTATGCGCGAGCCAGTTGGCTTATTTGAGTGACCTTAGTCCGCGCGCATGCGCGCATATATATTGGGAAACTAGCCAGCCAAGGAATGCGCGAGCCGGTTGGCTTATTTGAGTGACCTTAGCCCACTGGGGTTTCTATAAAGCAGTGGAGAGTGCGCAAAGTAACAAACAGGTTCTAGCAGAAACAGCGTAGGTCCCGTATTTTTATCGTATTTTTCGTTTTATTTACCACAGCGCCGGTGGCGTCGCGTATTTTATTTTATCCTATTTTATTTATTTTAGCTGTGACCGTTTTTGTTTTTTGTTTGTAATACTAAGCGTGCTTATTATTTGTTATTTGTAATACTAAGCGTGTTTATTTATAAAGAAATTTTAAAAATATGTTTTTATATTTTTAAAATTCCTTTAACATTTTGACAATATTTTTTTTAATATTTTTGTATTCCTATGTATCTTATTTTTAAAATTCTTTTGAAGATTTTTTTTCTTGATATTCTTTTTAGAATTCTTCTTTTTTTTCTTAAGAGTCTTAATTCTTTTTAAGGTAGAACGATCCAGTTGCAAAATTTTCGCCGAGTTTCCCAAAAACACGTTTTCCGGCGGTCCTAATTACGAATCCGACCTCCGTTTTTCGATTCAACCACCCGGGGGGGCGCTAGGGGGGTGAAA
>JASAMX010011715.1:0-13308 GCA_030248175.1 Microlaimidae sp. YZB2_3 | reverse complement strand
AATTAAGATTTAGTATCTTATTTTTTAATATATTGGCTGAACTACAACAGTCCTAGTTATAATAGGCACCTTGCACTGGAACTCAGCTTATACATGAAGTATGCAATAAACATAGCGAGTCACCATAATGGATAATTACCATATCTTTTACTTATATTTTGTAGTATGCAGATCAACCCTCGAAAGCGCACGAAATTTCGATCGGTTGATATATTCCGTATTTGAACAAATTCATTATTCCATTATGATTGACTCGCTATGTTTATTGCATACTTTCTCAAGAACGAGTTCCAAGTGCAAGGTGCTTATAGTTATGTATGAATAAAACATAAAATTAAAATATTAGTTTACCCTTTACATAGAATATAATTTTAAATTATAAAATTAAAAAAAAGTGCTTAAACGAAATATCTTTTAAAATTATATAACATAAGCATCATTCTATTAAGAATAATTATTGGGGCAGTATATTTTTTTATATTTATATCATGTTTTTGTATTGTAATTAATAAATTAAATTGAAATTTTTGTATTAAAAAAATAAATTTCTATGTTATAAACCACGAGACTAGAAATCTTGTGAGAGAATACGTTGCTTAAAATGTCACATTTTTTCTAACTCAAAACAATTTGTAATATTGATTTTAATTTAAAAATCGTTAACAAATGGTTAAAGTCTTTAATAAATGTTTAGTATTCCAAATCAATGTATATTATATTTTTTATAATTATATGTATTTGTATAGTTTCACATATACTAAAAAGATGCACAAAATGATACTTCAAGATATTTATCTAGAAGGTCGATTTTTTTCCGGTACCATAAGAACGGGTTTCTAAATATTTTTTAATCATACTCTGATTTTTTTTCTTTATTCCTTAAGTGGTGTTCTTGTAATGTTTGACCAAGTGTTAGGGTTACACCAACTCCCGACGAAGTTTCGTAAACACTTTATTTTACTTTTATTTTTTCAAAAAACTTCTTATTTTAAAGAAAAAATCCAGAAATACCATTTAAAATCACATAGATAAAACAATGTGGACAGTCGATGTTTATTATTTACCCCTTTAAAAATAAAACGTTTTGTAGAAGAAAAAAATGGTAAGTAAAAGTTTGTCATTTTTAATCATGAATGCCCAAAAACAGTTTTCTTTTACAAGATACACCTTCCAATATGCTCACTAATTTACGAAAGTAGTCATACTTTGCAAGGTTTTTCCCTTGATTTTTTATTTTATTGTGACATGTATTTGTATATATCGAAAAACAACACCGCTAGCACTTTTTAAAAATGAGATTTAGGATTGGGCTTATATTGTGACCAGATTTGCTTTGCTGGGTTGGTATGAAAAAGTTCATTAGTTAATCGCGTTTTATAAATACGCCTTTATTTATAATATTGATATCTCATTCGCCTTAATCATTTTCATTTATTCCTAAAAGTTTAAAATATTTCAATTTATCTCGCTCGCTCGTTTATATAAGCGATTGATGCAAAAAAAAATTCGTTTTTAGAAACTTTTTTACATTTTACCGTTTTCTCCCCATTTTAGTTTTATTTTACTTCCCTTTTTTTGTCCCGGTACAGATTTAATAATAAGTTTGTCAGGGGTTTTGTCATGAAAGACTTAGAAAATAATATTGAACTTATATAATGGTACTGACTATTATAATTTATAAAAATTATATTGTTATTGTTGATTCACAAACTGATTGTTATTAATTACGGTGTGTGATTTTGCTCATAAATTTCTATAGTGTGTTTTGTTTATGTTATTAGTATATTTCGTACTAGTGAATGTAAAATATTATATTAATCCAGTGTCTTACAGTTTTAAAATTATACATCAGTAAATTAGTCTTGATTAAAAATAGTAAAAGATAAGTTCGAATTCTGCATTCGTTACTATTTTCTGAAGAAATTTGTTGAAATTCATCTAATTTAAGAATGTAAAAAATTAAAATAAAAAATGAATCGCACTTTTCTTTTATTTAAGTGTTTTTCGTATTTTTTGTGATAATGATTATAAAAATAATTTAGCATTATTTTAAAGGTGTTGATTTTGATTTTTATTTCTAAAAATGTCCATCTATTACAAAAAGATTTAAACCGAATTTTTTTAGTACGCAGGGGTCTCATTCGAATTAGTAACACTTTTATATCGTGATAAGCGCTGTTTTTAAATATTGACTAAATCATTTTATAATAAGTCATTCAACGCAGTAGATGCTACAATTCATTTTATTTTATGAAAGAAATTTTTGCTGCGAAGAACTTCTCAGTGCGCTACAAAAGAATATTCTGCTGCGCTGCTGCAGTAGAACCGCCTTTCAGAGCGTGAAAAAGCCTCATGCGCATCCAACTTCTTAGCATTTATTATTTTTTTAATTTTTTTCATTTATAATAATGTCGAGTTATTTTTGCAATTAGTAATCAATCGTAATTGTAAAAATTATTTATGTAGAATTTTGATAGTGATGCGTTATGTGAAAATTACTGAATCTAGTGAAATAGATAAAAAAGATTTATTTTTAGTTTTGGCTTACCATTACATTTAATGAAAAAAGAAAAATCAGACAAAAAAGAGACAATAATACCCTCAAAATATTAGTATTCTGTCTCCGTGAAATTTCTTGCTGGATAATCAGTTGCCGTTATGCCACATACAAAACTAAACGTTTTAGGGTCGCCTAAAAGACATTGGCAAATAAAGGTTTTTTGGCTTTTTAAATTCTGAATAAAGTTTTTTTAGTGTAGAATACAATAAGGGTACATTAATCCAAACCAGCGCTAATAATATTTATTTAGAAAAAAGTTAAAAAACAGAGACTAAAGGTAAACCCAACGTGGCTGTAACAGTTGTTCGTTGGATTAAAAAATGCCCTCTATTAAGTAACCACTGAAATCACGAAAATTTGACGTCACTTTATCAAACAAATACTCTGTATTAAATCGAATTTAATTGGCTGATAAAGTGACGTGAGATTCTCGAGATTTAAATGGTTACTTAATGGGAAACATTTTTTAATCGAAACTAACAACTGTTGTAGCCACGATGGGTTTAACTTTAGTACATTTTACGATTTTCAAATTTACCGCTTCGCAGGTACTGCGCGATTGTGTCACGCGTTTTGTTTCAACTCTTACCAGAAACTCTGTACAAGGGAAAAATCAACGGGCAGTGATAGGTTTCCCCCTCTCCCTCAAATGGTCTGGTAAAATTAGGCTGTTTTTAGGGACTATATATTCATAGGTAGACAGTCGCTCGGATTGTGGGTGTTATACCCGACCATTAAATTTGAGCGGGGGATGGTGTGCCAAACAATATTTTGGGGCATACCCCAAATACCTTATTTTTAGCGTTTTTATTATTGCGACTCTCCAATTTTTTAGTACTCCAAATGTCGTAGTTTCGAAATTTTTAAGGGGGTATAACGATAGCCTTCAAACGCCCCTTTCCACCTATGCTAATATTTCAACATTTTGTAGCACTTCGCTGATCTTTCGGCGCCTAATTATAAAATACTCTTTAGTACCAATATTAGTCCCTTAAAAATGCGAAAAAAATTTCCGCTGTGTTTCACATTTTCGCTAAAGAATAACGACGGCAATTCAAATATACAAAAAGGTCTTGTAGAGTTTGTATTGAAAAAAGAAGCGGAAACTAAAAACTTTTTATTTTTTAATTTATTTTTATTTAAAATTTTTTACGAAAAATAATTTTTCAAAAAAAAAAAACAATTAAAATAGTAAATTATAGTACGAATAAAATAATTCACAAATCCACTAATAAAACGTTCATCTCGAAAATTGACTTCTTGATTTTACAAAAATTGACTTCTTAGTTTTTTTCCACAGGAAAATGAAGCATTCAATTTGGAAAAACCGTGTGTTTTATTCATACATTCATGAATTATTATTCTGTTTATTTTATGATGCATTAAATTTTGGATTTAAAATTTGCCATTTTTAAACTTTTTTGTTCAAAATTGGTTTCTCATAAGAAATTTTGGTAGTTTTGGAGGATTGTTTTTATCCCGCCTCCTTTTTCATGCACAATTAATTTTCTTTGAGACCTTTCTGTACATTGGAATTGCCGTCGTTATTCTTCATATGTATTAACTACACAACAAACTAAGCGGACCAAACGTATGTGGTTGATTTACTATACAACGTGTAAACTACGGTATTTTTGGGTGCTAGCACGGTGTTAATTAATCCGGACAAATTACAGTAGGTTTCCCAGCTAATTTTATTTTTTTGTTTGAAAAATTTCTTGTTTAACATATATTTACAATATTTTGTTCTGCCCTGCGACTTTTTACACAAATTTGCAATTATTTGATTGAGATTTTAAAGTTTATCGTTTTTTATATAAATAATTCTATCAAATTTGGCTTTTTATATCTTTTCTTATCGTTTAATGAAATTTTAACACACTTAGCCCCAGGTATACGGAAACCTACTGTAATTTGTAATACGGAAACCTACTGTAATCTGTAACACCGAGCTAGCCCGAGGATTATCCCTCTGTGTGAATTCCGGCCCTAGCTAACTGCGCAGTTAAAATATTTTTTTATAACAAACATTTATTGTTTTTAATTTTTAAAATACTTATAATATTCTTAATATAATTCAATATAATTAACGTTAAATACAACATATAGCATACTTTTTTAAACTATATTTGACGGTGCAAGTCCCATAATACGGTGCAAGTCCCATCAAAAATCGGTTTAAAAACTCACTTGATAAAAAGTGGTGAAAAACATGTTTCTCTAGGTCAACTTTAAATATGTGTTCCATTTTCGGGCATTAAAAACGGATTATACTACTAATAAAGAAAATAAATGATGTTTTGTAGCCTAAGGGAAGCTAGGGGGGTGGTTACCTGGGGTAAATCCAATTTTGAATTCTGGGAGGGGGTCCCGCCTAGCTTTAATCTTTTAAGAATCTGCTTTAATTAATTTAATCAGATTATAATATCTTGTTTTTAATTAACTAAATATTTCATGTAATTTATGTGTTTTTCTATCTATTGGTAATAAATTTGTATAGGGTTTTTTTCGGGTTTTTTTTGTAAAAGTTAATTAAACAAAATGGTTGTTTTTAGAGTTTAAAATACAATTTCAAAATTTGTTTTTGAATGGGGTTTTTTTAGGGTTTTTTTTTTTAAAAATATCTGGAAAAGTTGATTTTTTGCAAGGTTTTAGGCCAATTTTTTATGTTTTTGGTATGGGGTTTTTATTTGGGGTTTTTTTCTAAATTTTAGGGTTTTTTGGGGTTTTTTTTTGGCTGTTTTGGGGTTTTTTTTAAAAAAAATCTGGAAACCCTGCTCCTGTGGCAAGTGCGTTGGTAAATTTTTCCATAGAGCTAGCTACTATGATAGGTACCCGTTCTGCGCAAGTATGGAAAGGGGATATTTACTCCGCGGTAAAGGTCGAAATCCGACTAGGGGGCATACCCCGGGAGTTAATCTCAAAAAACCTATGGAAGGGTATGTTTTTTGGGTTGGTCAAAATTAGAGGGATTTTTAAAATCGCTAAAAAATGCTTTAAAATGCTATAAAATAAATAATGCAAAAAAATTAGCCTTGTTAACAAACATCCCTTTTTTGTCAAAAAAAAAACAAAGTTTTGAATTTTTTTTGCATTTGGTAGAGAGGAACAAGGGAGGGGAGGGCTGCCCCAAAAATGGGCATCTTGCGGGAACGCGGGTATCCGTTGAGCACGTATCGTTTCTACTACAGCAAAATGAACCACAGTTCGTATAGAATATGTGTGCCTTGTGACTCATTTTAAATTTAAAATAGGACCCTATCAACTACAGAATAACTCACAGTCACGTGTATTTTATAATGACTGGCTTATTTTGCCGTATTAACGACGATACATTATTATGTATGTACTCCAAAATTCTCCAAAATTCCGTTCACCTCGTCTGGTTTCCAGCGTGGGCGTAGGCGGGTTCCGGAGGATTTCTAGACCTCTACTTTTGTTTTTGAGATTTTGAAGGTTTTTCAGACCTTTTAAATAAAAATTATTTTAATTAATGAAATTTTGGTGATTTGCTTAATGAAATTTTAATTGTGTTTGTATATTTTTTAAATGTACTTACACTTGGGTTTTTGTGTGTCTAATTATTATAATATACATTATACTAATTAAATTAAATTAAACCACTTGTCCACGCAAAGCACAATTTTTTGAACCCATTTATAAAGTGTGAAATCTGGACCGAGCCTCTCGTGAAATCCTGGCTATGGCAATGTCTGACGGTATGTAGTTTTTAACTGAAAAAAACCACACGTTTATGACGCCAACACATTAAATAATACGTTATTGTGCTCAAAAATATAGCTTTAGGGTAGTGCATTTAATTTCGGCACTTTTCCAAATTGGGCTTTTTTGATTTTGGACTATATTTTTGGTAATCCTGGACGGAATACGACGTTTGATAGCTCAAATGAAAGCTAATTACATGTAGATGACTTTCGTCAATTTTTTATTTGTTATGTTATGATATTTTCATGTGAAATTGCGTGATTTACAAAAAATAAAATTGTTACTCGTTTTTTGAACATGGGCATTTCATGATTACGCAATAAATTGGTTTAAAAATTAAATTGTCCTGGTAAAATTTAGTCTATTTTCCGAATTTTTAGTCCCCGTGGTTCTACGTTGCGTCTGTGGTGAGCAATCGTTATAAAATAAAATAGTGTAATTTCGGCACACATATTGCTAGGTAAAAACGGGTGGAAGTAAGTGGTCGGGTGTTAAATTGTAGTTGTAAATAGTTAAAAGACAACGTTGAAATGTGTAGGGGTCATAGCACTGCACTTAAACTCGATTAAGGGGCTCCTTTTAAAAAGTGCCGAAATTAGATGCACTTTTTTCCCAAATTTTGTTCATTTTGATACCATTTGGCATTAGCTGTAACTTTTTGCTAGTTACACGTTGAACAACAACTAGAAGCTTAAATTAAAGAAAACTGTCTGGAGATAATGATAGGCTTTTAAATTTTTGAAAATGATGATTTTTTGACTGAGAAACAATCGATTGTTTGTAAAGTGCCGAAATTAAATGCATAGATTTAATTTCGGCAATTTTCCATTTTTTAAAAAACTGATTTAATTAAGTAAAAAAACAATTTTCGTACAGTGAAATTTTTATGACGCAACGCAGTATCGTAAAAGCTTTAAAATGAGCTATCAAACATGAAAATTGGGCCATACAGTGAGAAGTAACATTGGAAAAACGAAAAAGTGCCGAAATTAATATCCGGCGTTTTTACCTTTTTCAAAATTAGAGAAAAAACCCGTATAGATTAGAAGTAGGAAGTTGGTGGGCCATGACAGTTTTCTTCCCGAGAGCGGTTTGTTTCAAAATCGTTGGTATTTCTTTATGTATCTGCGAAACAATTTAAAATTCTAAGAAAATAAAAATTTCGGTCGTTTCTCTAATATTGTCGACAAACTCTTAATAGCTTTAGACAACAATGTATTCTTGCTTTAAATTATTACCTCGCATCGCAGCAAAGTCAAAACATTGCCAATTCTGGGTGTTTGTGGTGTCAAGCTGTGTTCAAATCTTTTTAAAATCACATGTACTTCTTTTAAGCCCGGGATATACTTTTTCCAAAGCGTCCAAAAGACAAATAAAAGTTCAATTTTTGTAAATCCAAAATTTGTTCTTTGAATTCACTTTTTTTAGCTTTTTGCTTCGATAAAATGGTAAAAAAAACCAAAAATCTAGAAAACTTTTAAATCACCTAAAATCGAATTTTTTGGTTTGGACATTTAGAAAAAGTATGAACCAGGTTTTAGCACCGGGCTTAACTGCGTTCTTTTAGACGTCCTTTGTTTGATCAAATTTGGAATGACCGAAAGAAACCCGAGAAAAAAAACTTTTATTAAATTATCCATTTTTTACATCTTATATAACTCTCGTCTAAGCGCAACTACATTACAGACAAATAAAATCTAGCTGACCTCGATAATTTCAGTTTGAATCAAATAATAATAATAATAAAGATCAAAACCCATATTTTAATAATTACTTAATTTGGAATCCAAATGCAAATTTTTAGGGGCTAAAGTTGGTTAATTTTTGTATATTTTGTAAAAAAGTGGAATTAAAAAAAATTCTGCGTTCTGTTTTAAAAAAAAACGTATAATTTTACCAGTTCCGCTCATGTCTGCTTTCTGATTTTCGCGGTCAGCCAGATATAATTGAACCATAGAATATTATAGAAATACATAACATAAAGATCATACATTAAGCGAAACTAAAATATTGCATTATTATGCAAATACAACATCAAGATCTCCTTATTCCTGAAATAACAGTATATAAATGAAACAAACCTGCCGGCAATTTTTTTATTGCACAGTAAAACTTACATAAAAGTTTAATTAAGCTAAGGTTTACCAAAAAAGCACAAACCTTGTGTGGTATGTACTATGTACATTAAAATGCCATAATGAAAATATTTAGAGTGCATGCTTTGCAAACACTGTTTCTCACATTATTATCATTGGAAACATACGTATAACTAAACTGTAACTCCCTAGAAGAAGTAAAACCAATTTTCTTCCACTGTACTAGTGTTGTAAAAAGTTACTTTTACTTTTACTTAAAGTAATAAAAGTAACGGATTTTGGATTACTTTTACTTGAATTTTAGAATTTCAATTACTTTTACTTTTACTCTCACTCCACTTTTGAAATTTCAAATACTTTTACTTTTACTCTTACTCGGATTTTCCACTGAAAATACTTAAATTAATTTAGGTAAAATTTAAGTAATTTCAATGTGTAGATTCTCTATGGGGTTGTTGTAAAGTAAATGGCAAAGAACAATTTTTTAAGCCGCTAACACGCTAAAACCATTAATTTTGACAAAAAAAACTTATTAAAATGAAAATTTATACATAAAATTAGCAAAAAAACTTTAGAACGGAGCTCTGGAGCTCCAAAAACTGGTGTTTTGCTCTGGTTTAAAATTACTTTTATTATACTTTTACTTAAAAAAATAGGTCTTACTTTTACTTTACTTAAATAAAATTTTGACCATTACTTTTACTTTTACTTTACTTAAATTAAAAAATCACAAATTACTTTTACTCTTACTTTACTTAAAATAAAATTTTTCAAATTACTTTTACTTTTACTTAAAATAATCCAAAATGAACACTTTTTACAACACTACACTGTACACTATAACTCTAGTTATTCAAATTTAAATCTTTCCGTAGTTTGTTGTAGTTGGCTGATATAATTTAACCATTTTTTTATGTTTGATCCTTTTTTCGACTTGCAAGATAAACATATGAATACTGCTACTTTGGGCAGTACCCTTTTACACGACACCTCTTCATCAATGCAATTCCTCTGTTTTATGCATTGTATTTTTTTTAATGGGATAAAAAATCCTTTTACTTCTAGTAAGGTGTTTTTCCCATTATATAGTTTTTTATGACAAGCATTTGAGATTTAATAGCAATAAGAAAATCTTAATTATTTAAATAAACTTTAATATACGTTAAAAGAGCACTGTCACAAATCAAATTCCTATATACCAACCAACCAAAATTAGTATTTTTAAATTTCTATATAATCTAAAATCACATCCAAAAAATATAATTCTATCCTAATAAAAACATATAAAGAAAATCCCGAAACCATATTTACTGTAATTAACGGTGATGTGCGGTTTTAAAAATACCCCTAATCCGGCTATACTTACATGTTATAGAAAAAGAGGGGGTTAATAAGAATGTATTTATAGTCATTTGTTTATGAAACAAAATACACCACAAAAACCACATAAAAAGCAAATAATTCACCGGATAAGCGTAAAATGTATTTCCGGTAATTGTTTACAGAAATTTCTCAGTTTTTTTATGCTATTTACACAGACAACCAAGGGCAAGTCGGGCTGGAAAAGTCTCGCAACGAAGTTTTTTATACTATGTTTTAAATTATAACAAAGTTTAATTTTTTATTGTGTTAAAAGTAATATTTTTGTTTTCGTAATTATTGTAAAAGACCGGCCCTCTCTGTAAGGTACATCATGACAAGGTACATCATGATATACAATATCATGACTGC
The DNA here is from genome assembly GCA_030248175.1 of Microlaimidae sp. YZB2_3. Taxonomy (NCBI): domain Eukaryota; kingdom Metazoa; phylum Nematoda; class Chromadorea; order Desmodorida; family Microlaimidae; species Microlaimidae sp. YZB2_3. Next base: position 3,195 of record JASAMX010011715.1, on the reverse strand, counting down.
CACATATTAGGAATTTACAACTTCTGTAAATATATAACAGTTTGTTTGACCCAAATTCGTAAAAACAATAGTTTTCCTTAAATAAACTACAAATATGTAGTATTTTTGTGATATTTGGGCAGGATGAGGATAGCGTAATTTTTGGTTGATTCCAAAATTTTTTTTGCTTGCAAAAAGTTATAGAAAATGAGAAATTCAAAAAAAATAAATGAAAAAAAAGTGTCATATTAATGGTATTTAAAAAAGCACTATACATTCGGTATTTTTTTTAAAATGCGGTTTAAATGGTACTTTTCACTAAAATTTTTCTTAAGTATTAAATTTTTGTTATATATTTTTTGCCGCAGCACTCATACTTTGTGTTGTCTAGTATTTAAAATCATGTTCCTTCTCTATACCACTTCAAAATATTTCACTTATTCATTTTATGCTAGTATCCACCACGGTGCGACGAAAGTGTGACGGATACAAAATATTGCGTGCGCGAAAAAAACTTACAATTACTAACTAATTAATCAGTTTTTTTTCGCGCGTACAATACTGCTATCATTTTTTCTTTTCATTGCCGTCACACCGAAGAGAACTTGCATAAAACTCGATCACGACAACGTGTTAATTGGTATTAAAGTACTAAACGTGTACCAAAAATTAATTTGAGAATTCCACCCAACCAAAATAAATTGAAAACATGTTTCTAGATCAATTCTGACCTTGCTATCTCAGTTTTGGGAATTAAAAAGTGGTTAAACTTCTTTTTAAGAAAAATAAATGGTGTTATTTAGCCAAAAAACTGACTTTTTTTAAGGTACAATTTATGTTGTTAAAATTTTTTTTTAAATAGTGCGTTAACGAATATAAATGAATAACTGTTAGATTGCCGAAAGTCTGGCGGTTCTAAAAATTTTTTTTTTTTTTGGTCTTTACCAATTTTGTATAGCAACCGCTTAAAAATGTCTCAAAACTCAGTCGCGAAAAAAATTAAAATTTAAAAAATGGGATAATTTAATAAAAATGCGTCAAATTATCATTAAGCTTGATTTTTAGGCTTTGCTTAGGCTTGGAAAAAATAAATCTGACTGAAAATAAGCTTAAATTAGTTTTTTAAGCAAAAACAAATTTTTTGTCCATATTTTTGGTGGTCCATGTGACTATCGAATTTATGATTTTTTAGTAAATTTTTTGATTCTCCGGACTTTCAGCAAAGTAAAACAAAGTTTTTATTTTATATTAGCGGTTAATTAAAAATTTTTCTTAACAGTAAAAATTGTGTACCCAAAATATTGTCATTTTTTGCATATATTTTACCCCATATTATCAAAAATCTTGTTTTCGTTATTTTTAAAGTTTAAAATCGAGACCTTCAGGTCAGAATTGACCTAGAAGCATGTTTTTATTCAGTATTTGTAGCGTGGAAATCTCTAATCGATTTTAGGTACACGTTTAGTACCTTTTCATATTAATGCTCATAGAGACTTAGTTATTTTCGCTTTTGCGTTCTTGGTCTTGGATTAAACAAATGTTCCAGGAGTCCTTGAAGCTGATCCACGAACTGGCCGTAAAAGTCTTTGCTAGGTTTCGGCGGTGGCGGCGGGGGTGGCGGAGTGAACGCCAAAGTGTGCTCAGGGCAAATTCGACTTAAGGATCCGCAACAGCGCTTACTAGTCCCGGGCAGGACCACCAGGGCGTTGCAAACCTAAACAACAATTTAGCATGACTGCAAACAAAACCAACATCGTTTAATTTTGCAATAAATGCGCATTTTTTCAGGCTCTGTATAGGCCAAAAATTTTAATTTTATGCAAATTTTTCTCAGCAATTGAAAATATAACAATTTTCTGTTGCTATACACAAAACCCGCCAAATCAGTTAAGTTTGCCATAAATGCGCGTTTTTCCGGATCCCGTCAGACAAATGTTTTCTTATGCAAATTTTTTTAGTATTTGAATATAATTAGACCCTTAAAAATTCGTCGGCTTTTTCAGAAACATTCAAATAAATGTCTAAAAATTTCAATCAAAAATTATTGCATCTGCAAAAATAAGCATCGGGTGATTATGCGAATTGAGCAATGTTGCTAACGGTAAGTTTAGTTTAGCAAAATTTAGTTCAGGGGTCGCATCCTTTATATTTACCCCGATAAATGAAATTTTAAAAAAATAAATATATATTGTAAATAAACAAACCTGCCACATATTGGACAGAAAATGATTGCAATGAATTTTTTAAAATTTTTTTTTTCTCGCGCCGTAAAACCACCTCGCGCAAAATAAAAGATTTAATCAATGCGCGTATTTTATTTTTTATTAAATTAATCCTACGAGAGAAAATATTTAACCACCTCTCGAGTTGGATAAATTCTTATTCTTAAAACAATAGAAAAAATTTAACCCGACTTTTACCTAGGTAAAATTGATTTTTCACTCGCATCCTTAAGCACGTAAAAAAAAGTTACCCTGGGGTAACTTTTAACCGCGCGTCAGAATGCGCGCCCAGAACAGCAGTTTGTGGATCAGCTCGTAGTACAGTAGGATAGTTTTTAAATCATAATATAAACGGTGCTGGAAAACAATTCCAATTTATTTAATACAGAAATTAATCTCGCGGACTAATTCCAAAAAAATACTAAAAACCAATCGAAAATTGGCATTTGCCATATTGGACATAACTACGGTTACCTTTAAAAGTTCACTTTTAAAAACGATCTGCCAACGCATAAACATCACATTGCGCTATAATGTACTTTACATTATTACATATACGTTTGTTTCACTGCGGCGAGCACCTGAATATTATATTAAATAGATAAATATATATGAAATTGAGAAATTTATGAAGCGAAAAGCGAATTGTAGCACCTTTTACTTCATTAAAAACGATTAGCAAGCGCAGAAAAATAGTTTAAAAGGTTTATAACTTTAAAAATTCCGAATTTTAGTGTATCTCGATTAGCACAAAATAATTATTTTTTCTTTATTGATTTATTGATTGATCTAAGTTTTTCTGTACATCTGAGTTTTTCTGTACATCTTTCTGTACATCTAAGTTTTTTCTATAGTGTTTTTTTTATCTGTGTGTTTGCATTCTATGTAACGTTTTTAAATTTGTATTTTGTGATTCACCAATTGTGACATTAATATTTTTGTTTTATATGTTACTATTGCTAAAAAATAAAAATATTCTTCTTCTTCTTCTTCT
>JASAMX010011714.1:0-31437 GCA_030248175.1 Microlaimidae sp. YZB2_3 | reverse complement strand
ATACTAGCAGTATCGATTAGATAATCTAGTTTAACAAATTTAATCTGAGATAAGGTTTAATCTCAGATTAAATTTGTTAAATTAGATTATCCAATCCATACTACTAGTATATTTACTGTTTGTCGCCAATCGCTAATCTCAGATTAACTTTAAGTCAGATTAAACCTTCAGCATACGACCCCAAGGCTCGAACTCTATAAAATGAACGGGGACTCAACTCACGACTAACCCCCATCAAGCGCGCTGCTCGCTGAGATGCTGTAAAACTTGCTATGTTTGCCTGACAAATCGCTGCGTTGGTTTGGGTTTTTAGCAAAAAAATCGTAGGTTTTTGTGCGGCAAACGCAATATCTCGACAACTGCACAATAATATTTTTAACAAAATATCAATATAAAGTAGCCGCTTTTTATAAGTGCATATTTTGTAACTTAATTTTTTATACCCATTAAGGCCCGGTTGCACCTAACTACTTAAGCTAAGTAGACTACTTAAAGTGGTCTTGCGGGTGAACATTTTATGCGGATTCACAGCTACTTATGTTCCCTACTTAATTTAAATAGTTATGGTGCAACCGGGCCTAAGATGCTTAAAATCCTTAAAGTACAAATTTATCAAAAAAACCCGCCATTTTTGGGATGTTATATCTCATGGACCACTGCAGATATTTTTATGAAAAAATTTTGTGGGCTATTGGGGACAGGGGTAAGGTTTTTACAAAAAAATCTTCAAAATCGAAGACAAAAAGTTTGACTTGGCACCGCAACCACATATTTTCGACAAGATGCACAAGATAAAAAAAATATACTGATCGAAACGGTTTTGCAGTTAATATTAAATTTTAAAATCATAAACTATATACTGCTGAGTGTAGTCTAGCATAGACACAGTAGTAGTGTAAGTATCGAAGTGTCTTTCGTGAATTTACATGACGTGCTTATATTTTGTTCAGTACATATTATATGCAGATATTTTTTTGTTTTATTTTGCAAAAATAAAGAAAAAGTTGTGTGTTGTGGTAGCAATTTAAATGTATGGTAAAAAATACATCTTAGTGGCAATGGCATATTAAGATACAGCGTACCTACATAAAATACTGCACAATGAATTGTTTTACGTTGGAAATCTGAGTCCGTATACGTATATATATGTACTTACTACTATAGCTCCGGCGCTCTCTGACCAATAGTGTAGGAAGGTTCAGGGCTCCGCTTTAAATAAGTACATTAAAGCTTATTTCAGCTGGAAATATGGTTTAAGTTCACAAAAAAAAAGAAAAATAATCCATGATATCCATCCATACATATTTATTTCGTTAAATTAGTGGAGCGAAACACGGAAGCTCCGTGGTTGCTCCAGAGAACATTTCTATTCTCCGTTTTCTTAGCGATACTGGGAAAATTTTGACAAAAAAAATTTTTGTTTGAGCTCTTATAACTTTTGAACACGCCGCGATCAATATGCAAATATCTCGCGTTAAGGTCCTTGTACTTTTGGCTACCTCCTGAAAAAAAATTTTTTCAAAAATTTTGGGAGTTAGCCCGAAACCCCCCAAAGTTCAGGGGAAGTTTTTTTCAGCCAAATTTCTAAATTTTTACCATATGGGTCCTTACGTCTGAAAATTTTTGTGCAGATTGCCCATACTTTTTTGAGCTCAAAAATACATAATTTGTTAGGGGTAACCTACCTGGGTCAGGTACCCCAAGAGATTAAAGGGGGTCAATTTTACAATTTTTGCTAAAATTCTTTGTATGGGGGGGGGGTAGCGCAAGTGCATATTTTGGCATCATGCTCAAAAACTGTTTGAACCACAGGTTTTTGAGACCGGGGGATTTATGCGGAATTTTAGGTTCTACATTTTGGTGATAGTCCCAAATTTTTTTATGACCTAAGGCACTGCAATGGCTGACCCCTAAAAATCAAACTTTTGACACAGTCCCTCTGCATATGCGAGTAATATATCATTTTAAAGCTCTCGGCGTGCTGATTTTAACAATATAAAAAAACTTGTTCTAAATGGTTGAGTAACCAAAATACACCCCTTTGCACCCTCAAAATTAGTAAGGGGTGATTTTTTGTTATTTATAAGCCTTGTTTATATTTGTTTGAAAACTCTATTTGTGCTGATTTCAAAAATATTAATTTTAGGTTAACATTTTTTATTGGTTATCCAGTTACATACCCCCAAATTTGAAAAATGGTAATTTTGTCATTTTTTCATTTTAAGTGACGTGTTTATATGAAAACTCTCGACGCACTGATTTCAAAAATATATAGTTTATTAAATTTTGTTCAATGGTTACCCAGTTTTGCACCCATCAATGTACGCCCCTAAAATTTTCAAAAGGTGATTTTAGTATAATACCACCATGTTTGTACTCATATCAAAGGTCTCGACACGCTGATTTCAAGAAAAAAACATTTTTAACTCGATTCATCCAATGGTTACCATTTTTACAACCCACAATGTACCCCCAAAAATTTTTAGGGGGTCATTTTTATATATTTATTATAATACTGTCATGTTTGTACTCATATCAAAGTTCTCGACACGCTGATGTCAAAAAAAAATTTTTTAACTTGATTCACCCAATGGTTACCATTTTTACAACCCACAATGTACCCCCAAAAATTTTTAGGGTGTCATTTTTATATATTTATTATAATACCGTTGTGTTTGTACTCATATAAAAGCTCTCGACACGTTGATATCAAAAAATTATTTTTTAATTCGATTCACCTAATAGTATCCATTTTTACAAACCGTAATGTATGGTTTTTTGTTTTTCGTGTCTTTTCTTGTTGGCGATTTTCTGTTTTGCTCTTTCGCTTTCTTGCGTTGTGTTTCTGGGTTTTTTTCGTTTCGTTTTTTTGTTTGTGTTTTTTTTGTTTTCTTGTTTCTCGTTTCTTTTTTCTTCTTTCTCGTTTTCTTTTTTGCTTCTTTGTTGTTCGTGTTGGGTGCTTGTGGTTGGTTGGGGTGTTTTTTGGGCTTTTGGCTCTTTCGGTTTGTGGTGCTTCTTTGTTGTTTTTTTTTTTTTTTTTCGTTTTGTTGGTGGTTTTTTTTTTGTGTTGGGGTGGTGTTGGTTTTTTTTTTTTGCGTTGCTGTCGTTTTTTTTTTCTTTTCCTATCTTTCTCCCCTCTCGTTTTTGTTCTTTTGTTCCCCAAAAATTTTTAGAAGTACATTAGGTGTTGTAAAAATGGTAACCATTGGGTGAATCGAGTTAAAAATATTTTTTTAAAATCAGCGTGTCGTAAGCTTTGATATGAGAGCAAACATGACAGTATTATAATAAAATCACCTTTTGAGGATTTTAGGGGGTATATTAATGGGTGCAAAAAGGAGACCACCAAACAAAATCTAATAAACTATATATTTTTTAAATCAGCACGCCGAGAGCTTTAAAATGATGTATTATTCACCTATGTAGAGGGGCTGAGTCAAAAGTTTTATTTTTAGGGGTCAGCCATTGCAGTGCCTTAGGGCATAAAAATGTAGAGCTTAAAATTTCGCATAAATCCCCCCGGTTTCAAGCCTCTGGCTCTAACAGTTTTTTAAGCATGATGCCAAAATATGCACTTGCTACCCCCATACAAAGAATTTTAGCAAAAATCGTAAAATTGACCCCTTTAACCTCTCAGGGTACCCGACCCAGGTAAGTTACCCCTAACAAATTATATTTTTTTGAGCTCAAGAAAGTATAGGCAATCTGCACAAAAATTTTGAGACGTAAGACCCATATGGTAAAAAGTTGGAAATTTGGCTGAAAAAAATTGCCCCTAAATTTGGGGGGTTTTAAGGCTAAACCCCAAAATTTTAGAAAAAAATTTTTCAGGAGGTAGCCAAAAATACAAGGACCTTAACGTCAAAATTTTCTCATTATCGCTAAAAAAACAGAGAATAGCAATAGTATAAATGTAACTGAATCAGTCTCACAACCAATTTGATGTTATTTAAATTTAGGTTCTTTTCGCCTTAATGACTTTTTTTTGTTTCAATTGGCCTTGCTCACTAAATGAAAATAAAATAAAGGCAATCCCAACGTGGCTGCTCTATTTGTTCCTTGGATTAGAAAAGGCCCCCCATAAGTAACCACTTAAATCACAAGAATTTGACGTCACGGGGTTGACGCATAAGATTACTGCACGAAACAGTCCTGGGTTTCACGAAAGTGTACGCCACTGAGTCTGCGTTTGACTCAAAACAGTACTGGCACAAAAGAGTACTTAATGTTAAAATGATTACTATTAACAGTTGCTTAACTTAATTATACCATAAAAGGCTATGAGCCAGCGTTTTTTATAGCAAACTTTTATTTTTCATAGATCATTTAAAAATAAAGTTCTTTGAAGTTTTTTTTTGCGTATTTAAAATTACATAGCGAGTGTAGTCGGCACTGTGAGCCCCATGAGCGCTTAATTTGATTAAGTATGGCTTTGACCGCGCCTACCGCCATGGGTGAGAACGGTAGGGAAAGCCAGGGGGTGGTTATTCGGGGTAAATCGAATTTTGAATTCTAGGAGGGGGTCCGGACCCCCCTAGCTTTTTAGGGGGTTCGACCCGGGGTGCAAATTTTGAAATATATAGGTGGGGTCCGGTGTCCAAAGCAAAACAGCTTTAAACCATATAATAACTTTAATAATTGTTCTTTTTATAGGATAATACTACATTTTATTGAATAAAAAGCGATATTTTGGTAAAAAAAAGGGTGTAAAAGCATGAATATGTGATGAAATATCATGTTTTTGGAAGAAAATTTAGTATAACAAAAGTACCTAAAAATTTCCGGACGGTGGAGGGCGGGGGTCAGATTTCAAATTCTAGAGGGGGGTCAGGGGTAAAAAATTCGGAAATTTGGGGGGAGGGGCCCCCCTAGATTTTCGTCTAGGGGGAGTAGACCCCACTCTGCCCCCTCTTTTCTCACCTATGCCTGCCGCAGGTACTTTTTAAAGCTTTACATTTTTAAACTTTACTGGCAGCTAAGCCGTATTTTTTCCTGTTTTTTTTAAACTACAGTCCCGGGCGCTAAACGCCGTTCCATACCCGCATCCGAGGCAACCTTTTCTCCCTTCTCCGAGGTATTTTCTGATTGTTCAGCTGAGAAAAAGAAAGCTAAGTTTAAATTTGCGTTCACTGGTTTTTGATTTTACCATTTGATTTAGTATCGTATCGGACTGTTCACTGTTGTTATTAAAACTATAATCTTATATTTTTATTATGTTTATTGTGTTTATTTGTTATCAGCAAATCAAATCTAGTTGACCTGGATGATTTGTAGAAATAAATCGACTATTTAACAACAAAATCAGTTAAATTTTTCAGTAAAAATGGTTAAATAATAAAGATTAAATACCATATTTTATTAATTAATTTTCAGATTACTCAATTTTGAACAAAAATTCAATTTTTTAAATGTTTAGTTGTTTTTTTTTGTTTAGGGCCCGTGGCCTGGCCCCCAATGGGTTGCGGTCGGGCCCGCAAGAGGTTCTCCCCAATAATTCCTTTTTTTTTTTTTTTGAAACTGGAAATACTATATACAAAGGGTAAAAGTCTTAAAAACTTTTTGTGCATTTTCTGTAAAAGTAATTTTTGATTAATTAAAAAGATTTATGCGTTGTTACGCTTAATATGCTCTAAATAATGGTCAAAAGTTAACAAAAATACTCTAATTTGTTTTTTTAAATGCGTCATAACCGCAAAAAATTTGGCAAAAATATTGGTTTCAGAACTATGATTTTTTGGGGTAGTGAACGCCGCCCCAAATTTTTGTAATGCTAGGTCCCATTGGTGTCACTCATGTCTCCGTCTCCTATACAAATTTACGAGGTCAGACAGATTATATCTTAACCATAATTTTATTAAAAATGGTTTTTATTTAGTATTCTATGCTTTATTTCACGCATACTATAATGTTTTCCACTTAAAAATGGTTTTATGATAAAAATATTGATTATAAAATTTAACTTAAATATAGTGTTTTGCGTTTTATGTTTACTTACGCACATTTTAGAGTCTAAAAAATGTCATAAAACTAATCAAAAAATGCTCCAAAGCTCCGGCAATTTTAAAATGGAAGAAGCTCCAGAGTTCCGCCCTGAAAATGCGCAATTTAAAACCATCAGTATACATAGACATTTAAACTAAAGGTAAACCCAACGTGGCTGCAACAGTTGTTCGTTGGATTAAAAAATGCCCCCATTAAGTAACCATTCAAATCACGAGAATCTGACGTCACTTTATCAGCCAATTAGATTCGATTTAATACAGAGTATTTGTTTGATAAAGTGACGTCAGATTCTCGTGATTTGAGTGGTTACTTAATGGAGGGCATTTTTTAATCCAACGAACAACTGTTGCAGCCACGTTGGGTTTACCTTTAGTGATGTAACCAACTGTTTTTTTAAAATAATTGTTTTATGTTTAATTCTTATTTTCATGTATTATGATTTTGTTTTTTTCGTTAATCAAAGTCATATACAAATTATTTCTCTACTGGTGTTGAGGAGATATGACCCCTAAAATGTTTTTTTCGGCAATTCTGTACTTAAAAGATTGCTCAACCGGTATAAAAATTATATTTACAAAATAATGCACTCAAAGAAAGCGGCTTCCTTATAGTTTAATTTTGATACCTTAATTGTTAAGACTGGTGCAGTATTTTTCGAGATATTGCGTTTCCCGTACAAAAACCCTCAATTTTTTTCGTTAAAAACAAACACCAAATGACGGCAGTGATTTGATTAAGTTTGCCCAACACTTTTGCCGTCACTTCGTATTTTTAGCGAAAAAAGATGGAAATTCGCGCGTTTCTATCCCTTGTGTCTTGTGGAGTGGTTTTGGTGCGTGCTTGCTTTGTGCTTTTGCCTTCTTCGTATTTTTAGCGAAAAAAATCGGTTTTTGTTTGTACAGGAAGCGCAATATCTCGACAAATATTGCACCAATCTTAACAATCAAGGTATCAAATTAGAGTAAAAAATAGCCGCTTGCTTTGAGTGCGCATTTTGAAAATTTTAGTTTAATTTTAGTTATACCCATTGAGCAATCTCCAAGTCCAGAATTGTGGAAAAAACGCAAAACGCTTTGAGGAGTCATATATCTCCTGAACCACTGGATATATTTTAATAAAAAATTTGTGGGCTATAGGCACCTTGCACTGGAACTCGGTTTATACATGAAGTATGCAATATACATAAGCGTCACCATAATGGATAATTACCGTATCTCCTACTTATCTTTTGTAGTATGCAGATCAACCGATCGAAATTACGCGCGCTTTCGAGGGTTGATCTGCATACTACGAAAGATAAGTAGGAGATACGGTAATTATCCATTATGGTGACGCTTATGTATATATTGCATACTTCATGTATAAAACGAGTTCCAGTGCAATGTGCCTATTGGGGGTAGGCGTAAGGTTTTAACAAAAAATCATCAAAATCGAAGACAAAAAGTTTTGACTCCGCACCTTTAAACTACAACGGTTTGCACAAGCTACGTCACGCTATTGACTGCGCTGTTCGGTAATTTGAAATTTATAATTTACGTGTTGATTTGGATGATCAAGATCTAGAGATTTTCTTATTTTATTTAAAACGGAAATATTAATAGTTAATTTTATCGCCAAAATTTTGGTGTCTGGATTGAATATGCTATTATGTGCTTTGCAAACCCAAATATATATAGATAGACGTAATGTGTGTGTGTGTGTGTGTGTGTGTGTGTGTGTGTGTGTGTGTCTGTCTGTCTGTGAGTCTGTGTGTTCCCTAACTCCTCCCTAACCACCCAACGGATTAAGGTGAATGAGGTATCGTTGGAAAGCTTATACCCCAGGGAATGTCGTAAGGGGGTTGAAATTTTGAAACAACTTACATGGACATCTTTATACTGGACAACGCGTTTTCACCAAAGGGGGGACCCTATGGATTTTGGAACTTAAAAAATTTTTTGACTCAGAATTGGCTCAAACTTATTGGAAAGAGTAATTAGGCAATGTAAAGCCAGAATATCATGATTTTTGGAAAAATGAACATGGACATCTTTATACTGGACAACGTTTTTTTCATTAAAGAAGGGAATTACCTTGCTCACCAACCACAAAAGGGATTGGGCTAAATGAGATATCATTGCAAAGCTTACGGTCGGGAGAATGTCATAAAGAGGTTGAAATTTAGAAAAAAATTTGCATGGACATCTTTAGCCTGGACAAAACATTTTCACAAAAAGGGGAAACCTATGGATTTTGGAAAGTGAAAATTTTTTGTCTTTGAATTGGCTCGAACTTATTGATAAGAGTAATTATCCAATGTAAAACCAAAATGTCATGTTTTTTGGTAAGATTAACATGGACATCTTAATGCTGGACAACGTTTTTTCACTAAAAAGAGGAACGACCTTCCTCCCCAACCAGCAAAAGGATTGGGGTAAATGAGATATCATTGCAAAGCTTACAGACAGGGGAATGTCATAAAGGGGTTGAAATTAAAAAAAAATGCATGGACATCTTTTGGTTGGACAACACATTTTCACAAAAACAGGGCCCTATGGACTTTGAAAGTTGAAAAATTTTTTATCTTCGAATTGGTTCAAACTTATTGGTAAGAGTAATTTGCCAATGTAAAGCCAGAATATCATGTTTTTGGAAAAATGAACATGGACATCTTTATGCTGGACAACGTTTTTTCACTAAAAGGGGCAACGAACTTTCTTCTTAACCACGAAAAGGATTGGGCTAAATGAGATATCATTGCAAAGCTTAAGTTTCAAGGAATGTCATAAAAGGGTTGAATGTTTCAAAAAATAAATAACAAGGACATTTTTATGCTGGACAACGCATTTTGACCAAAAGGGGGGCTTCTTCCCAACCACAAAACGGATTGGGCTAAATGAGGTATCATTGCAAAGCTTACAGTCTGGAGAATGTCATAAATGGGTTAAAATTTTAAAAAAATAACATGGACATCTTTATATTGGACAACATATTTTTACCAAAGATGGAAGAACCTTCCTCCCCAACCACAGAAAAAATTAGGATAAATGAGATATTATGGGAAACCTTATAGTTCAGGGAGCATCATAAGGTGGTTGAAATTAGTAAAAAATTAACACGGACATCTTTATGCTGGACAACATATTTTCACCAAAAGAGGGAAAGACCCTTCTCCCCAACTAAAATTAGAGTGGGTAACTGAGGTATCACTGTAAAGCTTACAGTCACGGGAATGGCATAAAAGGGTTGAATTTTGAAAAAAAAAATATAGTAAATGAATAAAAAAATAGCGGGAAAAATTATTGTCAGCCGTATGGCTGACACGGGCTACTTGTCTATATATAAATAGACGTAATGTCTGTGTGTGTGTGTTTGTGTGTGTCTGTCTGTGAGTCTGTGTGTTCCCTAACTCCTCCTTAACCACCCAACGGATTAAGGTGAATGAGGTATCGTTGGAAAGCTTATACCCCAGGGAATGTCGTAAGGGGGTTGAAATTTTGAAACAACTTACATGGACATCTTTATACTGGACAACGCGTTTTTACCAAAGGGGGACCCTATGGATTTTGGAACTTAAAAAATTTTTTGACTCAGAATTGGCTCAAACTTATTGGAAAGAGTAATTAGGCAATGTAAAGCCAGAATATCATGATTTTTGGAAAAATGAACATGGACATCTTTATACTGGACGTTTTTTTCATTAAAGAAGGGAATTACCTTGCTCACCAACCACAAAAGGGATTGGGCTAAATGAGATATCATTGCAAAGTTTACGGTCCGGAGAATGTCATAAAGAGGTTAAAATTTAGAAAAAAATTGCATGGACATCTTTAGCCTGGACAAAACATTTTCACAAAAAGGAAAACCTATGGATTTTGAAAAGTGAAAATTTTTTTGTCTTTGAATTGGCTCGAATTTATTGATAAGAGTAATTATCCAATGTAAAACCAAAATGTCATGTTTTTTGGTAAGATTATCATGGAAATCTTAATGCTGGACGTTTTTTTACTAAAAAGAGGAACGACCTTCTTCCCGAACCAGCAAAAGGATTGGGCTAAATGAGATATCATTGCAAAGCTTACAGACAGGGGAATGTCACAAAGGGGTTGAAATTTTAAAAAAAAATGCATGGACATCTTTTGGTTGGACAACACATTTTTACAAAAACAGGGCCCTATGGACTTTGAAAGTTGAAAAAAAATTTTTATCTTCAAATTGGCTCAAACTTATTGGTAAGAGTGATTCGCCAATGTAAAGCCAGAATATCATGTTTTTGGAAAAATGAACATGGACATCTTTATGGTTGAAAACGTTTTTTCACTAAAAGGGGCAACGAACTTTCTTCTTAACCACGAAAAGGATTGGGCTAAATGAAATATCATTGCAAAGCTTAAGTTTCAAAGAATGTCATAAAAGGGTTGAATGTTTCAAAAAATAAATAACAAGGACATTTTTATGCTGGACAACGCATTTTGACCAAAAGGGGTGCTTCTTCCCAACCACAAAACGGATTGGGCTAAATAAGGTATCATTGCAAAGCTTACAGTCTGGAGAATGTCATAAATGGGTTAAAATTTAAAAAAAATAACATGGACATCTCTATATTGGACAACATATTTTTACCAAAGATGGAAGAACCTTCCTCCCCAACCACAGGAAAAATTAGGATAAATGAGATATTATGGGAAACTTTATAGTTCAGGGAGCATCATAAGGTGGTTGAAATTAGTAAAAAATTAACACGGACATCTTTATGCTGGACAACATATTTTCACCAAAAGAGGGAAAGACCCTTCTCCCCAACTAAAATTAGGGTGGGTAACTGAGGTATCACTGTAAAGCTTACAGTCACGGGAATGGCATAAAAGGGTTGAATTTTGAAAAAAAAAATATAGTAAATGAAAAAAAAATAGCGAGAAAAATTATCACGGGCTGACTTTGAAAGTTGAAAAAAATTTTTATCTTCAAATTGGCTCAAACTTATTGGTAAGAGTAATTCGTCAATGTAAAGCCAATGTAAATGTAAATATCATGTTTTTGGAAAAATGAACATGGACATCTTTATGCTGGACGTTTTTTTACTAAAAGGAGGAATGACCTTTCTCCTTAACCACAAAAAGGATTGAGCTAAATAAGATATCATTGCAAAGCTTGAAATTCATGGAATGTCATAAAAGGGTTGAATTTTTCAAAAAAATAAATAACAAGGACATCTTTATACTGGACAACGCATTTTCACCAAAAAAGGGAGGACCCTTTTTCTCAACCACAAAACGGATTGGGCTAAATGAGGTATCATCGCAAAGCTTAGTCAGGAGAATGTCATAAATGGATTAAAATTTTAAAAAAATAACATGGACATCTTTATATTAGACAAAATATTTTTACCATAAGAGGGAAAAACCCTTCACCCCAACTAAAATAGAGTGGGTAACTGAGGTATCACTGTAAAGCTTACATTGACAGGAATGGCATAAAAGGGTTGAATTTAAAAAAAAAATGAATATAAAAAATGCGGAAAAAATTATTTGTCAGCCGTATGGCTGACACGGGCTACTTGTAGTTCTAAATAATGGTAAAAAATAAAAAAAAATACTCGAACTTGTTTTAATATAGTTGTTTAATCTCCGATTTCCGGAAAAAATTTGTAAAAATCACTGGTTTGTAACAAAATCTGATTTTCCCGCAGGACCGCGGACCCAAATTTTTGTAATGCTAGGTAGGTCCATTTAAAACAAAAAGCCGTCAAAAGTATTGAAATTATTATTATTATTGTAGTAGTAATATTTCCAGTTTTAAAAAATATTACAATGAAATGTATTAAATCTGTGAGAAACTTTGTTTCGTGGTGGAACCGCCGACCTAATTTTTGTTATGCTAGATGTAAGACACTGTAAAACAAAAAAACTTTCTTTAATTTTATTTTCTAAACTCATAAAATCACGTCTAATAATGCCTCTAATAAACTTTTTCGCATTCACAAGTCATAAAATTAAACGTAACAATAAAAACTTATTTAACAATCAAAAAATACAAGAACAGATCACTAAAAATCAAAATTATAACCATGTTTATTTATCATTATACACAGGAGCAGACCTTTGCACTGTCCTATGATTATAAAAATTTCGTAATAATGAGAAAAAAACTTGACTGTTTAACATTGTAACATTTTTGTACATTATAGGTCTAATGATGTAGGGGCCTATCATAGATGAACACGGTCAAAAAGCTAGGGGGGTAGAACCCCCTAGTTTTCTAGAGGGGGTCGACCCGGGGTCGAAGATTTCAAAACCTAGAGGGGGGTTAGTTGGGGTCCAATTTCTGAAACAAAATACTTTTAAACCATTAAATATTTAATAATAGTTTTCTTATAAGATAATACTACATTTTATTGAATAAAAAGCAATATTTAGGTATAGAAAGGGTGTAAAAACATGAATTTGTGTTAAAAATTCACGTTTTTTGCAATAAAATTTAGTATAAAAAAGTACTTAAAATTTTCTCGAGAGGGGAGGGGGGGTCAGTATTCAACAAGTAGAGGGGGGGTCAGGGAAGGGGTAAAAAATTTGAAAATTTGGGGGGAGGGGGGGGCCTGGATTTTTTTTCTAGGAGGAGGGGGAGGGAAAATTTCGAGGCTAGGGGGGTAGGGTGGGGTCCACCCCCCTTTGTTCATCTATGGGGCTATACAATTAATTTTGTCCGCTATCAGAAAATAAATTTCGCTTTGCCCTGCCCAAATAAATTTCGCTTTGCTTAAGCGTAAAAGTAAAGTCTATTAGTAACAAATATTAGGTGAAGGAACATGGAGCCGTAAGTTCGAAATTGCGACTAAAACTTTAGACTAAGGCTAAAATATTTATTTTTTTTATTTTGGAATACAAATTTCTATTCCAGCGGCTTTAAGATCCCAGAACTTGACAACGGTGTTAAGATTCCACCTACGGCTTGGCTCCTAAGGCTCCGGTAACGAAAATAAATTTTGCTCGTATTACTTTTGGAATATAGAACGATCTGACCATATTAGTAAACACACAACAGTTACACCGTTTTTCAGCTTTTTATTAAAGATGTAAATATCCGGCATCCAGCTCGATAATTACTAAAAAAAAACCGCACATCACCGCTTTTTATTTCTGAAAACAGAGTAGAACGACACGCCCGGTATCACCACGCCCGGCGTGTCGTTAACATCTTTTGACAATGAACGTGCGAGATTTTTCTGTTCAAAAAGATAGTAAATGCTCACTCCTTTATTGCCGTAAAATTGTTTATGATACGCCGGGCGTGGGGTTGTTGTTGTTGTTGATAACCTGAAACTTATCTTCCCTATGCAGATTATGCAAAGGGCAGGCGCTAAGACAAGCCAGGAAGGGCGAAAATGTTTCACCCCTATGGTTAAGACTCTTCGTCCAACATTAATAACAATGTTGGCAACCTTTACCGCTAGAGTCTTCACTACATCTAGTGTTCACCCATTCGCCGGGCGTGGGGTCGGCGAGAGTGCCCACCCCGGCGTTATTACCGACGGTTTCGTGAATACGGCTCATTACGACAAATATCGTGCTGAATGCGGGACATAGTTAGATGCATAGGTGGGCAGGGGGGGTTTGGGGGTTATACCCCAAAAAAAATCCCGATTATAGCCGACCGACACCCCCTTAAAATTTGGGGGTACCCCGGACAGCCCCCCCCCTAAATTTTGAGGGGTCCCAGTACTAAAAGAGCTAAAAATAAGGTATTTAAGGCATAAACCAAAAAAAAATTTTTTGGGACACCACCCCCAAATTTCGGAGGTCGGGTATACCCCCCAAAATCCGGGAGGAAGCCCACCTATGATTAGATGATGAGCAGTTTCACTAAACTGTCAATATCACATTAAGTTTCTTTTCTTTGTTATTTAGCCGAAAAACAAACGAATATTGTTATACTTATATTTTCCTTCAGTTTAGAATCTTGTCGTTTTTATGTTTTAAATTTTGTGTTCGAAAATACATCTTTCCGTACTCGTAAGTTCCGATCATAATGGCACAGGCTGGCATCACTTTTATCAGACGAGGTACTGTACCTACAAAAAAATCAATAAAATAATATTATTCAACTTGATAATGCACACTAATGTTAAGCTGAATAAGGGTTCACGCAAGTTTGGAAATAGTTTTGGACATCTTTGTCGCTTTATAACTAATCTTTTCTTCGAATAAAAATAATAGGCAAAATAAATAAAAATATTGTTGCATTATTGACCAACACATAACTACGAGTACAAATTCGTCGGAGGTTTTATAATCTTAAATGATAAAATAGTTATTTTTACCACTATTGTTTTAGATTATATTTTCATCTTGTGAACAAAAATAACATACCGGCAAATAAGCTTTGTAAACCTTTCTCGCCGTAAAGCTTCTTTAACAAACTCCACGTTGAAGAAGGTTTTGATTTATAATCTAAAAAAAGAAATAATACGATTTAATAACTAGGCGAAACTATTGGAAAGAGGTCGCCCCTTCCTCCGACACGGATTTTTCTTGTATAGGGGAAGGGACAAATTTTTGGGTTAGGGGAGTGAACTCCACCCGGCCTCTTCCCCCAATTTTTATCCATGGGGAGAAATTAAAATTCTAGGAACACATCTGTTCCGAGAACTTTTGAACAGTTTGAAGTGAATTTTACTCAAATCGTTTTAAACCAAACATTTGTGAAAAAACGCTACTTTTAGACCAAAAAGCTTTTTTGTAGCATTTTTTAGCCAAAAACCTTTATTTTGATCACCGCTGCCACTCTAAAGTGAAGGATTGGGGATTTAAATAAATCCCTCTTCTAAAAATTTGGGGGGAGGTTAACTCCCTCCCCAAATTTCAAGTATTATGATTTTAACCTTTTATAACTTTCTTTGAAACAACTTACCGTGTTGAGCTTGTAGCTCTCCTACTTCTACTTGGCGATGGGTCTTGATCACATCAAAAGGAACGGTAATTAGCGCTGCAAGCTAAAGACAATAATAAATGATTTCACATAGTGCTATTAATAATTGTTATAATAAGTAGCGATTCTGCACTACAAGAATAGCTTGTATTTAGGTAATATAGACAACATAAGTATGAAGAGAAATCAAAAACAACTATTAAACATTATTAATGATTTTTAAAAGAAGACTAAGAGTTTAAAGTTGGAGGAAATTTAAACCAATACCCAATTAAAATTATAAAAAAATAAGTTTTAAAAAATAAACAAAATAAAAAAGGAGTTTTAATTTAGTAAGGAAGTTTTTTGTTTTGTTATTTTTGTTTAATTAATTAAAACTAGAATTTCTACTGTCTATAATTATAAATCTATCCTTTTTAAAAATATTCTTAATTTTGTAACTACTGATTAAATGCAATTTTTAACTGGTTTTTGTAATAAAAATATGCTTGATTAGTTTTAAAATATTGTAAAAATATAAAGCATAAACAATTTAGCTAAAAATAATATAAGTCTTACTGCTCCTGAGAGGGCTCCAGCCGCAAAACTGAGGGAAAAGGTTGGCTCCTTGCGATTAAACGATAACAAAAACAATCTTTTTAGATATTCGTAGCTCGTCCAATAAATGGCTAAATTAATAAATATTTTTCACAATTTGAAACTTCAAAAATGATGATAGATGTTATTGGTCGGGTACACTATTGGGATCACACGAGGGAGGTACAGGTGAAATACTTACTTTAGCTTAAGGGAATATTATCCGGAGGTGGTATGGTTTCGTGGTGGTAGAGGTGGTATGATTTCGGGGAGCGGCAAAATAGTGGGGCATAGATGGGCAAAGGGGGTATACAGTATACTCCCCTAAAAAATACCGATTACTGCCCAAACCCCTCTCTAAAATTTGAGGGGACCCCGGACACCCTCACCCCCTTAAATTTATGGGTCCCAGTTTTAAAAACACTAAAAATACGGTATTTGAGTAGGTATACCCCAAAAATTTTTTGGAACACCCCCCAGATTCGGGTATAACCCCCCAAATCTGAAAAGCTGCCCAGTTATGATGGAGTAATTTATTAGGTAAAATTTTGATAAACACCCTTTAAAATGGAAAGAACGTAAATGGATGGTAAAAAAAACTTGAAAACAAACATTATCATATTTACATGTTGAATTTTAGAAAAAAAAACAAACATTATCATATTTACATGTTGAATTTTAGAGAAAAAACTATTGGAGATGGAAGCGAGGGAGGAGTGGAGGACTAGGTCAGTGGTAAGAACAGTAGTATGAGGAGGGTACAACAAAAATCTTCAGGAGAGTGTAGGCATAGATAAACAAGGGGTGTGTAGGGTGGGGTCCATCCCCTAGCCTCGAAATTATGGGGGCGTCCCCTCTGGAAAAAAATCCAGCCCCCTCCAAACTTTTGAATTTTTTACCTTTTAACCCTCTCTAGAAATTAAAATTGACCCCCCCCCTCTCCCTCAAGAAAATTTTAAGTACTTTTTTTATACTAAATTTTTTTCAGAAACGTTAATTTTTAACTTAATTTCATGTTTTTACACCCTTTTTATACCAGAATATCGCTTTTTATTCAATAAAATGTAGTATTATCTTATTAAAAACAATTATTAAACCTTTAATGGTTTAAAAGTATTTTGCTTTGGACATTGGACCCCACCTGACCTCCTCTACGTTTAAAAATTTTCCACCCCAGGTCGACCCTTTTGGGATCCCCTCCCTAGGTTTTGAAACATCATTTACCCTCCTATGACCCCCCTATCTTCGGTGACCGTGTTCATCTATGTAAGCCCCTCCTACCTTCTCGCGAGGCACCTATGGGGCGGGGCTCTGGTTTTTGAATTAAGTTTTTTTAGCACTAATTTTGACATTTAATAATAATAAGAAAAACATGAATTTTAAAATTTTGATAAAAAAACATAACCGCACAAACATAAACTAATAAAAATAGTGATGAAATATTTTTGTAAATTAAAAATTTTTTTTTGTTTTTTTACTTTTTTGTCTCAATCTATTTATAAATAGACGTAATGTTTGCGCGTGTGTGTGTATATGTGTGTTTGTCTGTTCCCTAACTCCTCCTTAACCACCCAACGGATTAAGGTGAATGAGGTATCGTCGGAAAGCTTATACCCTAGAGAATGTCGTAAAGGAGTTGAAATTTTGAAACAACTTACATGGATATCTTTATACTGGACAACGCGTTTTTACCAAAGGAGGATCCTATGAAATTTTAAACTTAAAAAATTTTTTGTCCAGGAATTGGCTTAAATTTATCGGTAAGAGTAATTAGGCAATGTAAAGACAGAATATTATGCTTTTTGGAAAAAATGAACATAGACATATACTGGACGTTTTTTTCACAAAAGAAGGGAATTACTTTGCTCCCCAACCACAAAAGAAATTAAACTAAATGAGATATCATTGCAAAGCTTACAGACAGGGGAATGTCATAAAAGGGTTGAAATTAAGAAAAAAATCGCATGGACATCTTTTGGTTGAACAACACATTTTCACAAAAACAGGAAGGACCCTATGGAGTATGGACTTTGAAAGTTTAAAAAATTTTATCTTCAAATTGGCTCAAACCTATTGGTAAGAGTAATTCGCCAATGTAAAGCCAGAATATCATGTTTTTGGAAAAATGAACATGGACATCTTTATGCTGGACAACGTTTTTTCATTAAAAAGAGGAATAAACTTTCTCCTCAACCACAAAAAGGATTGGGCTAAATGAGATATCATTGCAAAGCTTAAGTTTCAAGGAATGTCATAAATAGGGTTGAATGTTTCAAAAAATAAATAACCAGGACATTTTCATGCTGGACGACGCATTTTGACTAAAAGGAGGGGGACCCTTCTCCCCAACCACAAAACGGATTAGGATAAAATGAGGTATCATTGCAAAGCTTATAGTCTGGAGAATGTCATGAATGAGTTGAAATTTTGAAAAATAACATGGAAATCTTTATACTGGACAACATATTTTCACCAAAGAGGGAAATAACTTCCTCCCAAACCACAAAAAAAAATTGGGGTAAATGAGATATTATGGGAAATGTTATAGTTTAGGGAGCATCATAAAGGATAAAGGGGTTGAAATTAGTAAAAAATTAACTTGAACATCTTTATGCTAGACAACATATTTTCACCAAGAAGGGAAAGACCCTTCTCCCCAACGACAAAATGGAGTGGATTAACTGAAGTATCATTGTAAAGCTTACAGTCATGGGAATGGCATAGAAGGGTTGAATTTTTAAAAAAATATTAGTAAATGAATATAAAAAATGCGGGAAAAACTATTTGTCAGCCGTATGGCTGACACGGGCTACTTGTAAATTTAAAATGTTTGTAAAATACACTAAATGACAAGTAATTGATTTTAAAAACCGCTTTTATATGTTGTTGAAGTAAAAATATACTTAGCATAGGTGAACTCGGTTTCAAGGAAAAAAAATCAAAATTTTCAAAATGGCATATTTTTTTAAATTTTGGGGTGGTTAAAATAGATAAAAAAACAACTTTCCCATGCTATTTTTTGTTGTAGATTTCAATAAAATCTTTAAATTTGAGTTTCAAGTTGGATATTTTAAGTGATATGGGGGTGTTTTTTGGAAAAAATCGGGTGTTTTTTTGTTGTTGCCATAACCAGGTGAGCGTGTCCAGGAATCTTGCTACATCTGTTGGTCGTTCCCAGAAATCCATGGTTGAAAGAACTGTTGAATGTTGGGGGCAGTTGAAGATGTGTTGGACATCGTGAGTCCTTGATTGCAGTCAGGGCATAAATTTTTCATTTAGCTATTGATTTTTTTGGTAAGAAAAAAGTTTGTGACAAGTAGCCAGAGCGAAGTTGGACCAGGGTAGACCTGGCTGGATCTGGGTAGTTGTAGTTCAGAGTGATGAATTTTCGGTGGGTGGGTTTTTACCTCTTAGAAGGGAGTTTGGCTGAAGTTGTTTGATTGTTTCATTGGTGAAGTAGGTGTGAATATTGCAGTTAATTTGTTTTCCTGTTAAACTAGAGTGATAGAAGCTGTTGGCGATTGGGCCATATTTTGACTGTAGAGTGTGTGCTCACTTACTTATAAGACTTGGACATTTTTTTGTTGTTGTTGTTGATTGCCGGATCAGGTCACATGCAGAAAGTTGCTGACTGCTTTCGGATTGGACCAAAGATCTTCCAGTTGTAAGTTGGTTGGATTTGCACGGCAATTGAAAAGGTGCGGGTTGTTGTTGCATTACCTGAAACTCAGACCTGTGCACGGTCTGGAAATGCCCCCCGTTTTATTGGAGGATTTGCCCCCCCCCCCGCCAAAATATGATATGAAAAAGTACCCTAAAATTATGCCGCCATTTTTGAACTATGATGACGCCATCATCGCAATTTTTTTGCAGTTTTTAGCCTATTTCAATGTGTTTTAAGCCATTTCAGACCTGTTTTTACCTTATTTTCGGTTTTTTGTCCCTTTTTTCTATTTTCCCTTCTTTTTTTTTCTTTTTTTTTCTTTCCCCCTGCTTGCCCCCCCGGTTTATTGCCCCCCGTTTTGGAATTGCTCCCCCCATTAAACCCCGGGGGGCAGTGCACAGGTCTGCAAAACTTATCTTCCCTATGCAGATTATGCACAGAGCAGGCGCTAAGACAAGCCAGGAGGGGCGAAAAAATTTCACCCCTATGGTTGAGACTCTTTGTCGAACATTAATAACGATGTTGGCAACTTTTACCGCTAGAGTGTTCACTGAATGCAGTGTTGACCCATTCCGAGGTCTTCGTCTAAAGGATTTTTTAAGTCAGGCTTGGTCATGAAGATAAGCCGAACCGCTCTTGAACTTAAGAGCAGGCTTGGGAGAGGGGCCCTGGACTTTTCCTTCCAAAATTTTGGCAATAAGGAGTAGGGAGGGTAAGTGGGCCCTTTAATAAATTAAAACAACATTATTATAAAGATAATAATATAATGAACAGACTTCTTTCTGAACTTCAGTGATTCTTGTTTTTTAACCATTGATTTTTTGTTATATATTTAAATCAATAGTGCGATAATCAACCAATTTTTGAAGAAAAAGAATAACACAAATACACTATACAGTATACACACAAAGAACTTCTTATATTTTTTATATAAAAAATACTTGTGCAGACCTGAGAATGGAACATCGCGCAACAAAGTTGGCCCTAAGCCTGTCCACAATGTTAACCAACCACCATGGTTCGTGGCTAATCTAATTGCTTTGGCAACATCTAAAATAAATGTGTGAAAATGGGTAATTAAACACAAAATATATAAACAATCCAAAAAAATCAATTATAGTAACTAACACTACTCCCCATAGGAATACATAGATTCTTTGCTTTAAAGTACTATATTTACATTTTACTTTTCACTCTAATCTAATGCCTCAAATGAATGTTTTAGCCAGATTCCTTAAATCAAGTTTTGGTTTTGTAAGCAATAGATGAAAAAATTATTAAGTACAACTGTAAAACCCCAAAATCCAGGAGAAAACTTATTTGTTGTGATCACTCTAATCTATCCCTAAACCCTAATTCCACCATTCTGCAACTGCAATGGAGATTTAAAAAGTAAAACCCTACTTCAAAATCTCAAAGTTAACCCCAACCTGCCCATAAAATAAACAATACAAGAAAATGTTTGTAATGCGTTATTAATACAATACTAAAATTAGTTGTATTGTAAATCGCTACTACATTTTTTTAGATTAAATCTTTGTTCAAAACTTATTTTTGAATATTTTTTACCTAAATATGATAATTTTTCTGCTTGAAGTTTGGTTCGAATCATTTCCAAAGGACTGATTAATGTTGCAACGAAAACTAAAATCACCAAAAAAATTACTGTTTATTTTCAAATTTAATAAAGTAAAGTAAGGTGTAGTAATACGGAATAGGCTGCAATATCTACTAGTAATAATATACAATCTCAACATAAAAGTCGATTGATTGATTGAAGAAGAGGATTCTGATTACTTAGTACATTTTAGATGTACAGTGTTGCGGTGTATATTCTTGTACCATAATGGTATCTCACAACCATTATTGGGCCAGTACAGCATAATATAACTAAAATCTACCTCTAAAAGGATTTAACGGAAGAGTATTTTATTAATAAAACCATTATGTTTTATAGAAGATTGGAATTTCTACAATATTGAAATGTCTCCTTCAAAATCCTACCAAAACTAAAAAAACTAACAAAACAACACTACACACACACATATTAACATATATATTAAAATATATTAGATAAGAATATAACAGAACATGAATTACAGTTATAATATAACATATTAAAATTTAAGAGATTTAATATACACATGATGATGATAATTAATTTGATTAATTTTAGAGCTGTGTTAAATAAAGTTTAAATTTAAAATTAAACATACTAAGTGATGTTATTTTTATTAGTTCTATGCAATTATTACTATCAAAACTAATAAGCCACAGACATACATAACATATTTTTGTTTTTTTTTTTAAAGCTGAAGCGGGCCGGCCATGGATATTCCATATTACCGCCTACCACCCTATATCAGCACTGTTGTTGATGTAGAATGTTAGTCAAAGGCCCCACCCCTATCAGGGGGTTTTTAGGGGTAAGATGTGAGGTTATATTTAATAATGAGAGAACAAGAGAGAACAATAAGAGAGAATAAAATTTATTTTACCTATCTCACATCTATTCCCTAGGCCTACGTTTGGTCGGTTTGTCTTACCGTGGGAGGAAGGCTTATCTTTTGGTTGCACAATAGTGTATGTAAAGATAAACCTACTCCTCCGGTTGTGGGCTAGGCCGCAATGACCACACGGTAAGGACCTCAGCCCCCTCAGCGCGGCAAGCCGCTACGCCACAACACGTAACGTGGCAATTACCTCACTAAGGTGGCAATGGCGGTTTTGGTGAACCAAATCAACCACGACCTCCAGAGTGGCGTAATCCCCATTGTAGGTTTAATAATAATAATGAATAAAAAAGAAAATAAAGAAGCACACCTGATTAACTGTCACAAACCTGAGTGACGACTTGTATTAACTCCGCTCCAGTTTTGAAGTATATTTTCTTTGGTAATGACCAGTGGCGTGCCCAGGATTTCATTTTGGGGGGGGGGGCGGGCGGTCTGGGGAGGGTTAAATAAGAACACTGAAGGGGGGTCTGAGGGCGGCAGCCCCCCAGTAATGGGCGGTCTGGGGGCGAGAGCCCCCCAGCGGGGTCAAGGGGCAGAACCCCTTGTCAGGGGGGGCGGGGGAGAAAATTTTCAATTCAGGCGTTAAAACACACTGGAAATTTTAATTACAGATGATACTTATCACAAAATATAAGGTTTTTTATACCTATACATTTAAAACAGGTGTTTAAAACGGTAATAAAAGGTTAATAATGTTTATAGTAGTTTGATTTAACATATATGCCTTAAACTGTTGCACGGCATAATCGATTGGAAATGGAAAAACTAAGACAAATTGTGAATTTAAACTACCCGCGAAGCTGGGAAAATTTTGTTTTTTGACTGTTAATATACTTTTGGAAGGCATCAGGAAAGTTTCTGTATTTATATTAAAGAAAAAAACTCCGCCACCGACTGCACTGTAGGGTTGGTGCCTGTCCCAAGCCAGGAACGCCTGTCTAAATTCCTGGCGTAAGGAGGAGGGTTGACAAATGGTTTATTACCGTTATAAAATCACAGAAAATTTCCGTAAAAGGCAAAAAATACCTCTTTTGGTGTGTTTCTGCCTTAGCTGCTACACTTAATTGACTCAGTTGTTAAGTGGCTCGGTACGCAGCACCTATAGTACTCTATAATATTCTTTTTTATCACAAAAAAAAATTTAATTTTGCTCTATTTTTCTAAACACTCACCTTTTACAGCTAATAATCAAAACCAAATTTAATCAAATATTCAATCACATTGTACTGCTGGCCCTCTTGTTTTTGGTATTGTTTAGTTGTTTACTATTAAGCTCATTCTTAAATTGTATGTGGGGTTAGTCTTGTTTGTGTGTGTGTGTACGTGTGTGTGTATGTGTGTGCGCGTGCGTGCGTGTGTGTTGTGTGTGTGTGTGTGTGTGTTTGTGTGTGTGGTTGGGCGTGTGCTTACGCGGTAGTGTTTGTTTATCTGTGTCTATCTATACATGCGCTCATGGGTGCGCGTGTGTGTGTCCGCGTGTATATGCGCCAGTCTATGTGTATGTGCGCTTGTTTGTTCCATGTATGTATTCGTATTGCGTAATTATAAGGGTAATAGTGGTATTTAGGGTGCATTTATGGTGTATTTCTGCTTGTTTATTTGCGCTTGTTTTTATGTGTGTGTGTGTGTGTGTGTGTTTTGTGCTCAAGTATATGCAATTTTACTCTATTTTTAGCATTTTTGGCTTGAATGAACATGTATTGTATGTTTGTATTCTGTCTTGCTTTTGCCTCTGCAGGCAGTAACAGGTAGGTTTCTATCTTATTATAATTTTGTGTACTTTGTGTTTCATTGGCTATATGTTTTTATTTTTTATTTTCTTTTTAGTTTTTCAGGTCATGTCAAATATTTTGTTTAATTCTCAGGCAAGATTGAGCAGAACAAAACTGAATCTAAGAATGCGTCAAGCCTAAACGCCTGGAGTTCCACCGGTGTATAAACAACTAATAGGGACTCTAATTTATCTGTACTTCTTACAATTATAAACTTTAGAAAATATATTTATCAAGTATTTTTTAACTTCTACTAACCCCTACTAACCCTCTACAAAAAACCTGCCACAAGTTTGGTTTTATTTATATCTAGTCCCTCGCCCTCCTTTTATAGTAATGTACTAAGGTGCTGCTGTCAGAGAGAGGTGAATCGGTGTGCGTTAAGCGGCCAACACCTCCGGCGGCAGCCTGCCACAAACTACACATTAAAGAAAAAAAATTTTCTCTTCCAAAATTTAAAAACGTAAGCCCCTACAAAAAATCCGGCTTCGCCGGATTTGGGGGGGGGGGAAGGAGCAGCCGCCCCCCCCTGGGCAGCCACTGGTAATGAATGAATGTATTGATTTTAATTTATATTTAAAAGTTTTAATGGTTTTTATTTTGGTTAGTATTACGGTTTTAATTATAGTGTTTTAGCTCTAATACCCTTCCCCCTGTACTGTTCTTTAGCTACTTGAGTGCCTAAATAAATAAGCAACTCAAGCATTTCCGGCGTTGGTAAGGGAAATGGACCCGAGGGTCGGCCACGACGAGGAGGTTACTGTGGAAGAAAGCCACGTCATCATTCTTTGTAACACATAATTTGTAATTGTAATTTGTATAAAGCAAGTACAAATAATTTATTATTACCTTTTAAAACATTATTTTAGATTGAAAATGTGTTTAATTACGTTTATACATTACAAATGAAGGCAGTACGTAGGCCCCAACATAAAAGTCAAAATATACTTTAAAAACTGATCGTGCTCACATAATTTTTTGAGTTCATGTTTGTCGCAAAAAAATTATATTATATTACAGCAATAAGTACGTTAATAATATTTTTTAAATTAGTGTGACGTCCTAAAATATGAGACGACACAAAGAATTAGCGATAAACTTAAACCTGAAATCTGTAGTTGACCTTATTGGCTGACATGGCGCGTAACACTATCACCCGCTAACTTAATATTAAAACTCGAATTTATATAGACCTGTGGACTGCCCCCCTCCGGTTTTATTGGGTAGGCAGCAATTCCAAAATGGGAGGCACAAGGGGCAATTTTTTTTCGCACAAGGGAGGGGCAATAAAAAGGGAAGGGGCAAGCAGGGGAGAAAAAAAGAGAAAAAAAGGGAAAGGGGAAAAAAGGAACAAAAAAGTGAAAATAAGTATAAAAAAGGTCTAAGATGAATTAAAATGCATTGAAATAGGTTAAAAACTGCAAAAATTTCGCGATGATGGGTCAAAAATGGCGCCATAATTTTTGGGTACTTTTTCATTTTCGGGCGGAAGGGGGCAATAAAACGGGGTTGGGGTGTGAGGGGCGAATCCTCCAATAAAGCGGGGGCATTTCCAAACCGTGCACAGGTCTGTATATAGCGTCCTTTTTTGAAACATTATCACAACGGGAATTGTTACAGTTATAGTTTCAAGTAGTGAAGTAGAAGCGAACTTACTTCTGGCGGATGACCCTGCTATCATTGGAATGAAGACTTTTGCACCCAGCTTCTTTTTAAGGGCTGAATTAATATTGTCGTAAAGCGTAAAATAGCATACGGTAGCAGGTACAGCCATAACTCTTAACAAAAAATATATCTTCAATAAATAAATTGAAAATGCTTGGTGATGAGTTTGATTGATTGAATATAAATTCTAGTATAGCTTTGATTTCATAAATTAGTTTTTTAAAATATTTTTTTTGCTGTAATTGATTTTTGAACATTTTTTAAATCACAATATAAATAAATAGTAAAACTTACAAGGTAGGTGGTAATCCACTCCATAACGATCTTATTCCTTCCGTTCTTGTAATTTTAATAAAAGCATCCTATAAGTGAACAAACTCGTTAACCAATTGACATTATAAGCTTTGTGTAATAAAATTTAAATAGGATTTTATACAATTCAATTATTATTTAAAAAAGTTTAAAACATTGAAATTTTTTTATTTGTGCATGTATATTAATATAGGTATTTGTGGGTAAGCGGGTTCTTGAGAAAGAGTCTTTAGTAGCTGATTCCACATTTGGTTATTATCATTTTAGACTGCGAACACCGCCTTTATAAAAAAATTTAAATCATTAAATCGACCAAAGGAAATAAAAGGAAATAATGCAAACTTTTTAATTTGATATTTTTTATTCAATCTAGCTTTTGGCTCATATGTTTTAGTTCACTATTTAAAATAAAAATCAAAACGAAATAGAAATCTTGTTAATTAAGGGTTCAAGCCAGGAGTCCAGCTACATTTGAATTTGAGTGAAACATTTGCAAGTTTTTGATAGATAAAAGCCGTTTTTTTAAATGTCCATTTTGACTATACAAGCAAATTATACTTAAAACGTTTACCAATGTTCCGGAAAAATGACTGGGTCTGGCGTACCAAGGACAGTAATTTGCATGGGCCAGAAGTCTTGAGTTGTTTCCATTTGCGCAAGTACATAAATGGTCCATCAATCCATTGCTATACATAAAACAATTTCCCGGTTTTAATGCTCTTGTTTGCGCCTGCATTCGTACTTTAACCACATCCAATGGAGTCACTAAAACTAATCTATTATGTATTTATTGAAATTATAAGTTTAGCTCCCAAATTAGGGGAAAGTAGTGGAGGCGGAGGGGGCAATTAAACCCTGTTTTGAGCATTTTAACAAACTATTATTGTAAAACCAAATTAAAAACTAAAACTAAAAAAAACTCAGATCTGTACACTATTCCCCGGGGTTTTCTCGGGGGGGGGGGCAATTACAAAACAGGGAGGGGGAGGCACGGGAGGCAACTTTCTTGAAACGGGTGGGGGGAAATAAAACGGGGGGAGGACAGACCTGTGCACGGTTTGAAAATGCTTTCCCCCCCGCTTTATTGAAGGATTTGTCCCCCCCGTTTTATTGCCTCCTCCCGCGGAAAACTGAAAACGTACCCAAAAATTATGACGCCATTTTTTACCTATTATGACGCCATCATTGCGAAATTTTTGCAGTTTTTAGCCTATTTCAATTCAATTTAAGCTATTTTAGACCTATTTTTACCTTATTTTCGCTTTTTTTGTCTTTTTTCCCTTTTCTTTCTTTTTTTCTCCTTTTATTTCTTTTTTTCTTTCCCCCCTGCTTGCCCCCCCGTTTCAAAAAAGTTGCGCCCCCGTGCCCCCCCAATTTGGAATTGCCCCCCATTATAACCCCGGGGGGCAGTGCACAGGTCTGCGGGAGGGGCAAGCAAGGGAGAAAGAAAAAAAAGGAGAAAGAGAGAAAAAGAAGGAAAAGGGGAAAAAGGGAATAAAAAAGCGAAAAGAAGATAAAAATAGGCCTAAAATGGCTTAAAATGCATTGAAATAGGCTAAAAACTGCAAAAATTTCGCGATGATGGCGTCATAATAGGTAAAAAATGGTGTCATAGTTTTGGGTACTTTGTCATTTTTCCGCGGAGGGGGGGAGCGAATTCTCCAATAAAGCGAAGGGGGCATTTTCAGACGTGCACAGGTCTGTGACATAATTATTATTTCTACAAACCTTTTTTTAAAGACCTTCACCTTGATTAGGGCGCGTCTTAAATAAAAGCCATTACATTCCTTAAATTAGTTCACTTTTCTAAAAAACTATGCCATAATTAAAACATCAATCTGACCCCTACTATTCCTCCAACAACATTTTTGCTTCGTCACATGGCTAAACTAATTCATTTTTCTTGTATTTATGTGCACCTTACATTTTTTAGATAATTTGCAGAGAAAATTAAACTTTTCACTGTTTTTTTTATTGCCTTTGATTAAAAAAAATTTTGTTTCCAGTGAGTGGGAAGAAGGTGAGCTTCAGCAAACAACCCTTTAGAGGTTATCTATTCAATCACTCATTCATTGCCCTCAAATAACCCTCCCAAAAACAAAACTGTGGATACGGCGCGGCTCAGTTAAGGCAAGAGGAAAGTGACAACAATAATACCAAAAGTTATTTATTGTTACTTTTTTCTAATAACAATTTTTTATCTTCTCTAGCGACCAAACTTTTTGCATGTAAATTTTAACTACCGCCCAAATCCAAGAGACTGTCCAGCTATGGAGTGAATTTAAACCTTTCAGATCACAATCAGGAAATAATAAATTAGGAAGATCAGAAAATAATACGCCCATAAGGGGAAATACTAACTCTGAAGGGGAGAGAGAGTATGGTAACCCTCCAAAAATAAGGGGTCTCGGGGCGAGAGAGAACCTTAAAGCGGGGTCAAGCGGCAAACCGTAGGTGGGCAAAGAGGGGAATAGGGCGGGCGTGCGCGTGAGGGTTATGCCTAAAAATGTCGTACGCAGCTGCTGCTAATCCGAAAACCCTCCCTCATAAAATTGAAGGTACAGATCTGTGCACGGTCTGGAAATGCTCCCCCCTTTATTGGAAGATTTCCTCCCCGTTTTATTACCCCCCTCCCGCCAAAAAAATGAAAAAGTACCCTAAAATTATGACGCCATTTTTAACCTATGATGACGCCATCATTGCAAATTTTTGGCAGTTTTTAGTTTATTTCAATGTATTTTAAGCCATTTTAGACCTTATTAACCTTATTTTCGCATTTTTTCTTCCTTTGTTCTCTTTTCCCTACTTTTTTCTCTTTTTTTCTTTCTCCCCTGCTTCCCCTCTATTTAAAAAAAGTTGCCCCCCCCGTTTTGGAAATGCCCCCCAATAAAATCCCGGGGGGGGGCAGTGCACAGGTCTGAGGGTACCTCCTTGATACTTATAGATGAACACGGTCAAAAAGCTAGGGGGGGTGTTTACCCCGGGTGAAAATGACTTTTCAAAATCTAGGAGGGGGTTCTAGGGGGGGTCGAACCCCCCCTAGCTTTTTAGGGAGGGTCGACCCGGGGTGCGAAATTTTGAAATCTAGAGGGAGGTCAGGTGGGGTCCGGTGTCCAAAGCAAAACAGTTTTAAACCATAATAACTTTAATAATAGTTCTTTTTATAGGATAATACTACATTTTATTGAATAAAAAGCGATATATAGGTATAAAAAGGGTGTAAAAACATGAATTTGTGTTAAAAATTCACATTTTTGCAAGAAAATTTAGTATAAAAAAGTACTTAAAATTTTCTCGAGAGGGGAGGGGGGTCAGATTTCAAAATCTAGAGGGGGGTCAGGGGTAAAAAATTCGAAAATTTGGGGGGAGGGCCCTCCCTGGATTTTTTTCTAGGGGGGACCCCAAAATTTCGAGGCTAGGGGGGAAGGGGGTGGGTGGACCCCACTCTACCCCCCCTTGTTCATCTATGTTGATACTCCACTTAAAATTTAGGAGGTCAGGTAGCAGTACTAAAAACCCTAAAAATGGAGTATTTGAGGGATCGGGGATAGGATACGTTAGGTACCCTCCCAAAAAAGTTTCAAGAAATTTTAAAATGAAATTCTGGAATGAAATTTTTTTTTAGTATGTATCTGCATATGCTAATTCTTTTGATTGTAAATTGTTTTGTAAAACTCACTTTTTTGTGTATATGCATAATACTTTCTGGATTTTGGTCTGCTCTTTCGTATTTGATTTTGAAGACGGATTTTCACAACATCCAATGGAGTTACTGTAAAATTTTGCAGTTACAGAACGCGTAAGTAGAACGTTTAAAAAAAAACAATATACTATATTAATTACAAACCTTTAAAAACAAAATCAAAGTTTTATTTATTTTGGTCCATGTATGCAATATTGTGAGAAAAAAAACAGAAGCCAGGTAAATGCGTTGTTTTGATATGTTGAATAAAAATAATTGACATAGGATAAAACATTAAAAAAAACTGATACATGTACTGTAAAACTAACAAATATAGTTTTGGGAAATTCAATACTTACTTACTCACTTTTTTTTATTATATTAAAGTACTATATCAAATAGGTAGATAAAAAATGACCTTATTTTGGGTTAACACAATTCATGAGTGCTGTCAAAACAAGTCAAGTCAAAATTTAAGTTTGCAGTCAATTGAGTCTTTATTTAAACTGGATCAGGACTCATTATTTTATTTTTAAATAATAAACTAATCTTTGGAAACTTTTAGATATGTTAGCGCTAGCGGCACTTTATTTTTATTTGTGGTGAAACGATAATCAGACATTAATGATTAGAAATGTAGAAAAAAAGATAGATAAGATATAGATGGTGGACAGCCTTCTCGATTTCAGGCATATATCGTATATTCAAAAAGATATTACCCCTCATTAGATAACATCCTAGGTTGGTAGGTAGGTGGGCAGCCTCCCGGATTTTAGGGGTATATCCAACCGACCCCCTAAATTTGGGGGTACGATTCCCATACACGTCCCAAAATTCAATTTGACCAACCCTAAAGTAAAATACACTTATAAAAAATCTTTATACCAATCAGACTTTATAAATCGGACACTCAGACTTCGTTTTTGTGGTTATTTTTGAGATTTGTGCTTATCAAAAAGAGTTATGTTGTTGTTGTTTTAACCAATTTTTACCCAAAAAATGACCTTTTTTGATATATGCAATTCATGATGTTCATAAAAAAATTGTAAACAAACAAATTTAATTAAAAACTATGTTTTAACAATGGTAAAAGTCTGAAGAACTGAAAAAATGTAGAAAAAACTAAAAATTTAAAAGTGACATGGACCACCAAAAACATGAAAAAAAAATTTGTTTGGCTTTAAAACGCGGATGATTTAAACCATAGGTGTTTTTTTGGTGGACAGAGGGGTCCACCCACCCCTAGAGCCAAAATTTTGGACCCCCCTAGAAAAAATCTAGGGCCCTCCTCCCCCAAAGCTTAAGAGCGGTCCGGCCAGACCCCCCTAGCGAGGCTGACCCCCCTCCCTTCCCCTCTCCTGACCAATTTGGAAGTATATATTTTTACTTACTGTCAAAAACACAGTTTTTTTAGTTAAAAACAGTGTTTAAATACACTTTTTAGGCGTAAATAGGCGGTTTTAGTGCATAAAATTCAATAATAGACCTAAAAACACTAAAACTATTGAGTTAAAAAAATTTTGTTAAAAAAATTGGACCCCCCTGACCACCACCCCTAAATTTAAAATCTCGCACCCGGGGTCGACCCCCCTCCCTAAAAAGCCAAGGGGGTCCGAACACCGGTGTCCGGAAATTTGAACGCCAGCACTTAATCGCCGAGCATTTGACCGCCAGCATTAGAACGCCGCGCACTTGAACGCCAAACATTAGAACGCCAAGCATTAGACCGCCGCAGTATTAAATAAAAATTTTATGCAAATTTTTGTTTTCGGCCACCTGCAGAGAATTATATCAACACAGCACTACGACAGTATAAACTCCCCAAAACTAAAAGTTTTAGTTTTTTAGTCTTTGCAAAACAAACTATTAAGTATAAACTTTTTGTTTAATTTTTAGGTTTTGCTTAGGCTTAGGAAAAAATAGGTACCTATCTGAAAAAAAAACCCCAATTAAATATAAATTTATCATAAAAATTAGTTTGATGTTTAGGTTTCGCTTCGGCTCAGGAAAAACAGGTTTAAATTATTAAAGAACTAACCGTTTACTAAGTTTTTTCTTTAATTTCAAGGAAAAAATCTAAATTTTTGACTTATCGTTTATTGTTAAAACAATATAATAAAAACATTTTATATATTCTATTGAGTTTTTTGTATTTTTTGAGGGAAGTTTATACCACATTTGAGGGGAGTTTTAACGTCCTTTTTAAAGCAACGCGTGGCGTACTGCGGCGGTCTAATGCTCAGACCTGTGCACGGTCTGAAAATGCCCCCCCCCGTTTTATTGGAGGATTTGCCCCCCCCCGTTTTATTGCCCCCCCCCCCGCCAAAAATGAAAAAGTACCCT
>JASAMX010011713.1:0-85414 GCA_030248175.1 Microlaimidae sp. YZB2_3 | reverse complement strand
TACAAGACAAGACTTGAACTAGTTAATGATTGTGCCTTGTTCATACTGGTGAAAAACCGTTTTTGTAATAGTCCGGTGGTTGCTTAAATTGATTTTCAGGAAATTTAAATTTCTAATTTTTTTGCAAACAAATTGTAATATTAGTTCAATTCGGGATTTTATACATAACTGAAAAGTTATTTTTAAAAGAGCTTCTCCAAAACATAAGTAAAAATTTACTTTAAGAATTTTTAATGTAAACCTTTAAATTAAGTTTCAACTTGATTATTTGCGTCCTATTACAATTATATTTACCGCACGAATCAGTCAGTCAGGCGTTTCTTTGTCTTGTTAAAATTTATATGGGAGTAGTTGTGGGAATCGCTATAAGAAGTGGTATCTGCAATGTATGCAATGTCTTACCTGTGAATTGAGATGAGATTTGTAGTTTTAAATTTGTTGCTTAAAATTTAAAATTGTTTGAGAAATATAGTATACTTTGTCTATTATACATAGCTGTACATAAAAATATATTATGACATTTGGCTTTAAAACACATCATTAATTCTATCGCAACACACATTAAAAAGTTTTTTCAGTTTGTTTGCAGCAAACAAGCCCATATGTTACACGTAAGAAGCAAAACTCAATGTTTAAAACGTTTAAAATACATTTAAAATCATTTTTTAAAAGTTAATAACGTAAAAAAAACGTAAACGAAAATTTGGATCTAAGTTCGTGTCTTTGGATCTAAGTTCGTGTTTTTGTTCTGGATCTAAGTTCGTTTGGATCTAAAGACGCCAAATCATCGTAACGGACGGGTGCCACTATAAATAATTTGAAAACTATGTTTCCAAAGATAATTTGTCTTGCTGGCTAACTTTCAAAAACTTTTAAAATTTAATATCGTAACCTTTTTTAAAACTCTTTTTTAAAACTCGAATAAGCAACAAAAACAAAACAGATGCTGCGTTAAAACCAGAATAAATAGCACAAATATATTATGCAGTATAAAATCACATTGACACAAATTTAACCAATTTAAAAAAAGGGCAAATTTAATCCCTTTTAATATAAAAAAAACCGCGAAAATAAACTAAGAAGAAACATTTGTAATAATTTGTCATATAATAAATTTAAAAAATACGACTACAATTACTTTAAAGGACTATTTGTTAAAAAAAAACAACCAGGAACAAAATTTTTTTCAGTTTAGTTTAAAAATGATAAGTGAAAAAAGCAACAGAGTATGACGCGCAAATTTGCACAACTGTAGTTTCTGTCACAACTCCCGTTGTGTTAATGTTTCAGAAATATGCGGCCTTATAAATACGAGTTGTAATGTAACACTGTCAAGCGATGGTGTAACGCAGCACGTCAGTCAATGAGGTACTGCGGCTGGAGATTACAGGTTCAAGTCCTGTATCGCTCATTTTTCAGCTAAAAAAGCTAAAAACAGCAAATTGTTTCGCAATTTTTCTTTAAAAAACTCGATTTATTCGGCCTCATATTTCTGGACGTTACATTTGGTGAGCGATACACGTCCATTGGTACACCACATATGTGCCCTTGGCCGCCTTGCCGTGTGAGCGGCAGGTTGTAACTAGGGTTAGCTCTAAGGAGCAGGGCGTGGACTAGTGGTGGACGTGTGGCTCGGACCTTATATGGTTGTCGGATTGAAAGGCTGCGCGCTTCAATCTTGGTGGGGAGGTGTCACAATTCCCGTTGTGTTAATTTTTCAGAAAAATGACGCCTTATAAATACGAGTTGTAATGTAACACTTTCGAGCAATGGTGTAACGCAGCACGTCAGTCAATGAGGTACTGAGGCTGGAGATCACAGGTTCAAGTCCTGTATCGCTCATTTTTCAGCCAAAAAAGCTAAAAACAGCAAATTGTTTCGCAATCTTTCTTTCAAAAACTTGATTTATTCGGCCTCATATTTCTGGACGTTACATTTCTTTAAAATAAATATTCGTTGTTTCATTCGGGTTTTTAATATAAACAAATAAAGAAATGAAATTAAACATTAATGTTTAATATTTAAGTTAGAAACGTACTTTAAAAAACAAACGACTAGGGGTTCGAACTATGAACTCTCATATGAATATCCAAAGACCATCCACTACGCTACTGTAGTTTAAGAAAATTCGCCTAAAAACGTAATATAAACTGCTGTTTGCAGCCACTGGTGTTTTCCCGCAATGACTTTTTTTAAAGTGTTTTGGGGAATTTTTAAAAATAATGTAAAATAAACTTTATTTTGCATTAAAATGTCCACAAATCTGCGATATTTTTATTAAAATTTATTAGTTGGTGTTCAGTTTTATTGTATTTTTGATTTTAAAAAGAAAAAAAAAACAAAATATGGATTTGTTGCGTTTTTTACAATCCTTTAATTAGTAAAATATATAATATTCAAGGATTTTTAACGATTTATTCCATAATCTTTTGTCATTTTTTATGGTTTCCATTTTTTATTTGCCACTTTATTATTTTTTTGAAGAAAAAAAAAAGAAGAAAGATTCCACTTTATTTCTGTGCCGTTAAATACTTTTTTGTTGTTTTGGGGGGTTTTCCCCTGCCCCCCGTCCCCTCCCCCGCTCCCCCCCCCTCCTGTTGTCCCCCTCCCCCCCCCCCGATTCCGTCCGTCCATCCCTGTCACGATGACACCTGTCCGTAGCGATGACAACCGTCCGTCACGATGACACCCGTCCGTCACGATGACAAACGTTTGTCACGATGACAACCGTCCGTCACGATGACAACCGTCCGTAACGATGACAACCGTTCGTCACCATGACAACCGTCCGTCACCATTACAACCGTCCGTCACGATGACACCCGTCCGTCACGATAATACCCGTCCGTCACGATGACACCCGTCCGTCACGATGACACCCGTCCGTCACGTTGACACCCGCCCGTAACGATGACAACCGTCCGTCACGATGACAACCATCCGTCACGATGACAACCGTCCGTCACAATGACACCCGTCCGTCACGATGACACCCGTCCGTCACGATGACACCCGTCCGTCACGATGACACTCGTCCGTCACGATGACACCCGTCCGTCACGATGACACCCGTCCGTCCGCTGGTTGTCTTTCGCATGG
Organism: Microlaimidae sp. YZB2_3; assembly: GCA_030248175.1. NCBI lineage: Eukaryota > Metazoa > Nematoda > Chromadorea > Desmodorida > Microlaimidae > Microlaimidae sp. YZB2_3. Next base: position 82,315 of record JASAMX010011713.1, on the reverse strand, counting down.
CCGCGTTTGTTAAACACGAGTGTCACACCTTTGTCCCGGATGATCGTATTATCCACCTTTGCTAAAACCAATGCTTTTTTTCTAAGGTTAAATAATAGAATTGCGCGCCGGTAATCACAACTTTCTTAAATCCTTTTAGCTGGGTTACTATGGTATGTTTAGATAATATTAATTTGATTTTTCTGAAATTTATAGTTTCTGACCAACAAAAATGCAAATATTTTTTAGCCCGATTTCTCGCAATCTTAATATTGCATTGCCAGAAATGAACATAAAAGATTTTAAAGGAGAAGAATGCAAGTACGATAACTACCGGATAAGGACGGGAAACGTTAATCTCTCAAAAAAAGGTGTTTTTGAAAAACAATTAGTTTTTGATTTTCACATTTTATTTCTTAAAGATTTTTTTCATTTGTTATAACTCCTTTATTATTATAATTTTTTAATCACTCCAACCAGACTGGTGATGTTCCTACTACAGTATCATGCTCTAGAACTTTGGATATTTAAAACGAGAGGAGCTTCTTAGGTCCGCCCCCAAAATGAGCGATTAGAGTTTAGTTTAGTTTAAAATATGATTTAAAATATATAGTATTCACATTTTTAGAACTATTTTTATTGTCTTTAATTTTTTTTTAATTTGTTTCCTAAAATGTTTGAAAAATAATTTATGGCAAAACTCTTTTATGCATCAAATTAGCATAAAAATAGAACACGGCTCCGGGATTTGCTCCGGAGCTCCTGAAGTGGAGCTTCAGAGCTTAAAGCCTCTTAAAACAACACTGGTCCCAATTTCTTTACCCAAGATTTTTTGCCAAGAAAGGCTTGAATCAGATGAGCACTAGGCCGCCGATTTGATCCCAAGGCTCAAAATATTTAAAAATAAAAATTCTTCTTTTGTAATTTTTCAATTTTCTTTCTTAAAGCAAAAATTCGAGTTTGGGACTTCCCTGCAAAAAAGAAAATTAAAGATAACTAGATCATTGCATAAAAACAATTTTAGTTATAAAGCCATTTGTTACTCTTTTGTATTGTAAACTTTTAAGACGGTCTGAAAAAGCATGTGCTTACATAATTAGATTAATATCAGCTTTCAGTTGGGGACTTTCACCCGCACATCGAAAGGTGATACCTGGCGGATCCCTGAGCGATTGCATTCAAGTTGACTCCTGGATCAGGGTAATGGATTGCCTTTAGAGCTGACTCCTGGTTCAGGGTAATGAACCCAGCGAAACATTAATAACATAAGCTGCTAAAAATACCTACATAATTATTTAAAGAAAAATTATAATACGTCAAAAAATATTTAAACTTAGCCTTGAGATTAAATTGCAACATAACATCGCTAAGAAAGATTTTGCTCAAAAAATGCTTAACGAAATAACATTTTGCATTTAATCTACATGCTCTGAATGGTTCATAATTTATTAAATATAATACTGTTGTGCTGTATAATTGTGTATTTTCAGTGGAATTCAGCTGTTTAGTGGCTGGATTTTCCGTGCAAAGGCGAATCGGTTATCATTTAGTCCAAACATTTATCCCATCCGGAATGTTCGTCATGATCTCCTGGATTAGTTTCTGGATTGATCCCTAGTTTGTTTTTTTTTTTGTTTTTGTTTCCTGTAGCGGGACTTGGGAGTCCAGTTTGAAACTGAAACCCCAGGCACATATTTCGTCCAAAGTTTCCAAAGGACAAAAACAAAAAAGTTTGATTTTGGGCAATCTAGGAGCGTTGATTTTAAATTTTTATCCTTTTTTTTAGGTCGAAAATGCAAAAAAACGTTTTTAAAAACCCATAATTTAAGTTCTTGGTTTTATCCTTTGGACACTTCTGACGAAGTATGAACCAGGCCTTAGATTTCTTTTTGTTAAAGTTAGAGCATACTATTTATATCAAATAAAATATTTTTAAATTAAAAAATATGTTGTATTGTTTTTACTTCAGTTTTTTATATCCGCAGATACATCATAAAAATAAAAAACTAACCATATAATTTTTTTAAAACGTGACACAAAAATTGACTTGTACGGGAAGTCACAGCGCCTTTAAAATAATGCTTAAATTTCGCAAATTTTCGTTTAAGTGTGCGGTGCGGAGTCAAACTTTTTGTCTTTGATTTTAATAATTTTTTGTGAAAACCTCACCCCTGCCCCCAATAGCCCACAAAAAATTTTTCAACAAAATATCTCCAGTGGTTCAAGAGTTACATGTATGACCCTCCAAAAATGGACAATTCGTTTTTCGACAATTCTGTACGTGAAAGATTGCTCAATGGGTATAACGATTTACGTTACAAATTATACACTCAAAAAAACCTGCTACCTTTTACTTTTATTTGATACCATGATCGTTAAAATTGGTGCAGTATTTGTTGAGATATTGCGTTTCCCGTACAAAAAACCCGCAATTTTTTTGTTAAAACCAGCAAACGACGGCAGTGATTTTGTAAAGTTTGCCCAACCTTTTTTCCAAACATTTCGTGTTGTTTATACAATAAATTATATTATACATTATTATCGTATATTTTCCATTTTTTAAACAACGATTTATTCGGTTTCGTATTTTTGGACGTCTCCTAATAATAAATTTTTTTAAAAATTTTTTAAGTGCCGCCCCAGCACGCATTGGCCTCAGTGTCACTACGCTTCTCACTGTAACTACTCAGTCTGCAGGATTAAGAATGACACTACCACCCGTATCGTACGCAAAGGTATTTCATTCTTCTTCTAATAATTAATTAACCCGTTCCCTTAATTGCCTTTTACCCGGTTAACAATAAAACCATCGTTCTACCACCACAGTGAAACCTTCGAACCACAGTGGTGGTATCTTTGTCTGACCATTGTACTTTGTAAACTTCACTGCGGCTAATTCACGTATCACCTAGGTTATACCTAGTTGATACATAATACGGTATGCGCACGCTGGTGAAAACCCTTCCATTTAAAAGGCAATTGTTTATTGTTAAAGACCTTCACAAGGTTATGACCTTATTGAATCTTTTTTAACCAATTAGGGCTTTGGAAAAAAATGGAGATCTTTCATCCATTGGAGATCAAATTTTTTCCCAAGCGCTAATTGGCTAAAAGTGATTCTAAAAGCTCCTCCCACAAACATTTCCACAGATCAAAATATATATGACGTGATCACGAAAACTATATAGACTAGTTCCGAATAAGTGGCTTTTACTGTACAAGAGAGGGTACAAAAAGAAAAAAATAAACTTAAAAAATTCGTAATTTTCTTAGTTTCTTTAGTTTAAACCTATACTTAATTAAAATTGCTATACGATAATATGTTTAATTATGTTGAAGTGCTTTAATATATTAGTTTGTGCTAAATAAATTTTGGTTTTTTTATTAAACATCACAATAGTTAGAAATCATCACTAAAGCAGTATTTTCGTAAACAATGATTTCAAATTAGCAAAAATAAAGTTGAAGTTTGTGCTTTAAATTAATTTCAAACTTACATAGATTTTATTAATGTTTGGATTGTAAAACTATTCAAAATTTAAAAATTAATTTTAAAAAGTCCATTCCAAACTTTTAAATAGAAGTATTTTCTGTAATTGAAACATTAAAAAAGTGGGAACCAAGCGCGCCAGCAGCGCCGTACCTGTGAAGCGGCAAAAAACTAAAAATTCCAAAAAAATGCTTTTGCTTTTGTAATATTAAGAAGTATTTAATTAATTTTGAAGCAAAGGAGTCGAGATTTTGAACCAATAAATATTTGGAACATTTGAAGACGTAAAATGTACTAGTCGTTTGCTGGTTTTCAATTTTCTCCTTACATATGATTGGCGCTAGTTGTCATTGTACCCTCTCTCGTACAGTAAAAAACGCTTATTCAGAACTAGTCTATAACATTTTGAAGGCCCTAAAATCCTGACGTGCGTGATGAAATTTAGCATAATTGCTACCGTACCAGATTTAATTATTTCAATTTGCTTGTGACTACCCGATGATGTTTAAAGATGTAAAAAAATAGTTGTAATATAGGCTATCGATTATTGGATTGGTTTGTGCACATTCTTGATATTTGCATCATTGGTGGAATACGCGATCGTAAACTCATTTCTTCAAAAAGCCCAAAAACTGGAAGAAAAACAAATGGAAATTCTAAAAAAAGTATTAAAAATAAAAAATATGTAAAAGACACTTAATTTATCTATACTGGCGTAAAACCTTTACTGACTTTTACTTATATATACTTTTACTATATATATATATATATATATATATATATATATATATATATATATATATATATATATATATGATTTTATATATATCGATAAAAATTTTTTTTGTGTTTTATATATATAGATTATATATCGATAAAAATTTTTTTGTGTTTTAGATTGATAAAAATCGTGCAAAGTCAATCACTAAACTTGATATAGCGGAACAAAGATGTTTGATTGGGTTTCAAACTGAAAAGCGTAAAAAAGCTGCTGAAAAATATATTGTTTTTGCTAATAGTATTGATTGTATAGCACGAATTGGATTTCCAATTGTTTTTATTTTAATTAACATTGCTTATTGGTTTGTTTTATGCTCTAACGGTGGAATGACAAAATAAAGTTTTATTTTTTTGTATCCAAAATTCATCCTTTGAATCTGATGCATTTCGTCGTCACCACGGAAAAAATTCCTTAAAAAAAGTATTAAAAATAAAAAAATATGTAAAAGACACTTAGTTTAAGCAAAAAAGTGTTTGTATTCATGGCAATAAAGACAGAAATGTATAAAACAGCTTTATTCTCGACGTTTCAACCCGATAAAACACAGGCCTTCATCAGGAGTCTAAAAAATATATAGACACCTTGCACTGGAACTCGGTTTATACATGAAGTATGCAATATACATAAGGGTCACCATAATGGATAATTACCGTATCTCCTACTTATCTTTCGTAGTATGCAGATCAACCGATCGAAATTTCGCGCCCTTGTGGTCCGTTGATCTGCATACTACGAAAGATAAGTAGGAGATACGGTAATTATCCATTATGGTGACCCTTATGTATATTGCATACTTCATGTATAAACCGAGTTCTAGTGCAAGTTGCCTATATGTAATGAATGAAAAACACGCAAAACACAAAATTTTAAAATCTAAAATTATGATTATATTATATGTCAAAATTACAATAAAATAGGAAAGCACGCAAAAATACTAATTTTGTGGGTCATAAGTCCTGAAGTCACTGCAGATATTTTGTTTAAAACATTTTTGTGGGCTATTGGGGGCAGAGATAAGGTTTTCACAAAAAGTTATCACAATCCAAGACAAAAAGTTTGACTCCGCACCGTACCTTTAATGAAATGAAAGCAGAAAGGGCCGGAGAGGCAGCAACAAAATCTTGATTACAGGAAGAATTCAGCTGAAACTACCTCATAAAATTGAGAGGAACTACTGCCTTCGTTATTAAACTAGAGAATGAGTTTGAAACAGATACATGTATGAAATAGCTAAGTTTCTCTTAAACCGCAAACACGTCTTCTTATACCGCAAACTCACAAAACGCGCAAAAAATTCATCACTTTTTCTTAGAATTTTTTGCTAAATGTTTGCACCACAAAATCAGTTACTGAAAAAAGAAGAAATGTCTGCACTATGGTACAGACTTTTGTTTTCGCAAATTTCGTCATATTTCATCATATTTTGTTATATTTCTTCAAATTTTGCAAATTTTGTCATATTTCGCAAATAATTTTAAGGTTTAAAGATTTCTCGTACAACTTGCTTGCCGTGATTTAACTTTGGTTCCTTGTGAAATTTTATTTTTATAACTAACTGGTGAATTTATTAATATTTAATTAAGTATTTTTTAATGAATGAATTTTAAATGACGTTTTTAAGTAAACTTTCATATCAATTTCTTTTTTTTTAATTTTAACCTTGTTAAAAATTTATTTGTTCCTTGTTTATATAAAAAAGTGGGCATTTTTCAAGTATAATCGGCAGATTCTGAATTTCAGCGCGCTAGTGGTAATTTAAAGTGCGCTGAAAAATCTGAAGCTCTATCATGATAAAGTTTAGCTTGATTTTGAGGTTTTGCTTAGGCTTAGGAAAAGCAAAAAAAGGCGTTTAAAACTGTTTAGCTGACTAAAAAAGGCGTTTGCGCTTAGTTTAACCGTGTTTAAAAAATGATTTTTCAGCTCGCTGAAAAATTAGCGCGCTAAAAATTAGAAACTGCCGTACAACCCACTTAATTACATAACATACTTTAAGTATAGACGAACTTACAGTTTAAATCCTTTATTTTTCAAGTACAATTAATTAAAATAAAATAGTTTTTGATAAATCTTAAAAAAATCACGTAAACTTAAAAATTTTGTCATGATAAAACTCATAAGCTCTAATTTCTGTAGCTGTTTCCATAGCGCTAAGGAAAACCTAAAATCAAACTAAAGTTTAAATTTTGCTTAATTTTGAGGTTTTGCTTAGGTTGGTTAGGGAAAATAGGGTCTAAAGTTCACGATTAGGTTATTTATAAGTATTCTCACGATAATTTACATGAAAAATAAGGGATTTAAACTGTTAGTTTGTCTATACTTAAAGTAGTCCATGTAATTGAGTGGGTTATACTTGAAGAATGCCAAAAATTGTTGTAGTATTAAATTACAATCTAAAGAGTGTCCCCTAGTGCCTCCTCTAGGCTGTCATACTGGCCAAATTTTTTTAAACTTAAAATTTTAAAATAAATTTGTACCTTCCAAAATTTCTTTGAAATTTTCACCTTGTTGACAAATTTAATTATTCTGTGTTTAGTTAAAAAAAATTTTAGTGTTAAATTACAATGTTAAAATTATAAACATCACACTGTATGCAAACTTTTTTGTGCACTACGCAGAATCATTTTGCTCGTTTGATTAGAAACAAACATTTTGCTATGCGCGCAGAATTTCCTTCACAAATAAAATCGCAGACTTTTTTAGCATGTTCTCTGCGCAGAAAAATTTGCGGTTTTATTTCTGAAGAAAATTCTGCGTGCATAGCAAAATGTTTGTTTCAAATCAAACGAGCAAAATGATTTTGCGTAGTGCGCCAAATTTTTCTTTAACTGCGCAGAACTAGGTTAAGAGAGTACCAAGTTCAGTTAAATCTTGAATACTAATGTATGCAGTTACTAATGAATACTATGCCGATTAGCCCTCATTAGCGGTTTTTAAAATTTTACAGCTCAGTCCAAATAACTCCACTCAAAATTTTTTTGTGAATTAAACTTATAAATCTTAAGCAGTGGACATCTTTAAAGTTGTAAACTAAACCTTAGAGAAAAATGTCATAAATTTAAATGTAATTCATGTTGCCTATGGTGACCATGTTATGGATAGGATGGTTAACAAATCGATTACGTCCAACAGAAGGGCCGGAATTCACAAAGCGGGGTATACACGGTGTATACTCCGTGTATATGTATCCGGTGTATACTCCCGGGGTTCCCGGAAGTTTCGTCTTTTAAATTACGTCTTTCAACATCTCGTCTTATACAAATAGTCTTCGGAAAACTCGTCTTTTAAACATCTCGTCTTCGGAAAACTCGTTTTTTGGATGCGATTTTGTAAACGCACTTTTCAAAAGACAAGTTTCTCTTATTTTTGACTAAAACAATGTATTGAAAACCTTTTTTTTTGCCTAAGCCTAAGAAAAAGCCAAAAATCAAGCGAAATTTTTATCATCATGATAAACTTTTATTAAATGATTTATTTTAAAAACCGAGAGCCTAAGCCTAAGCAAAACCTAAAAATCAAGCAAAACTTTAGCGTCGTAAAATTGTATTTAATGATGCTTTTTGAACTGAAAAGTAAACGTTTTTTTCCTGAGCCTAAGCAAAACCAAAAAGTAAAAAAAATATCATTGGGGTGGAAACTCGCATTTTTGAAAGTACATTTACAAAATCACATCCAAGAGACGAGTTTTCCGAGGACGAGATGATTAAAAAACGAGTTTTTCGAAGACGAGTTGTAGAAGACGAGATGTTGAAAGACGAGATGTAAAAGACGTAATTTCCGGACACCCTTAGCACGGGGTACACAGAAAACTACTGCAATTTGTACGGATTAACTAACACCGAGCTAGCTCCCAAATATACCGTGGTGTCTCACTTTGCCATCACGTGCGTCTCACTTCGCCATCAACATCATTTTTACAGAAATACTTCATTAAGATAATTTTAAAAGGCCAAAATAATACTTGTTGTAACAATCATACTCTTTTTTAAATAAAATAAAACTTGTTGCAATTAACGAATAACGTATTTTAAATATGTTTTAACGTAATGAAGATTGTTAACAATTTATTTTTTGCCATTTATTTTTAAATAGATACTAAATAATATTTGTTATTTATTAAACTTTAGTTTTCTTTAATTAATCATTCATTATTTTTTCTCTATATAGGTTATAATTCCTAGTTCTGCAATACAAGTTGTAATATTTGTTGGGTGACGTTCAAAATCACTATAAAAGTAGTGTAAAATCACCATGGCAAAATTCACCATAAAGTAGTGCAAATTCACCATAACAATCAGAAATGCGTTTGCAAACTAAAATATATTAAAAAAGCTAAGCTTTAATCATAAAAGCATAAAAAATGTTTTAATTTTTTCCTAAGCCTAAGCAAAGCCCTAAAATCAAGCTAAATTTTATCATCATAAAGTTTTGTTGCATTTTTCAATTTTCACAATTTAAAAAAAATATTGCAAACGCATTATTTTTATGGTAAATTTACACCACCTTATAGAAATTTTTTCACGTTTATGGTGATTTTTGTCTATAGTGAATTTGTCCATGGTGTTTTTATACGGACCCATTTGGTTAAATATTTTAATTATAGTTAAAATATCTTATTTTATATTAGACATAATAAATTAAATACTCCTTTTTTTGGTCACAATGCTAAATTAAACATTTTAAAAGTGTATTTTTTAAGGTCTGCGTGTTTTTAATAGCGATGGCAAAGTAAGACTCCGTTGATGGCAAAGTGAGACTCTTAATGGTAAAACGAGACTGTTGCTGGCAAAGTAACACTGCTGGCAAAGTAAAGCAAACACTAAATTCCACCGACTCCGACTCCGACTCCACCTAAAATTTCTGCAAATTATATATTGATGTGCCGGTTAGGCGGAATTAACAAAATCTCGAACAAAATGAACCAATTTGAATGTTTTTAAAATCAATTTAGCTTTTTTTACGTGTAATTTTTTAGATATTAATAATTTTTAACTGCATTACACGATAAAAACATTAAATTAAGTTTAAAAATCATAAAATTACGAAATATAAAAAGGAATATAAGTAATTAATCTCAAGAAACTGATTAACTTCCAATTATTGATAAACTTCCAATCTAGAGCAAAAACATGGTTTAGATTCGTGCTTTGATTTGTTTGATAAAGTAGTTTTCATGTGAATATAGGGCTTGGTTAAGGGTTAAGATTCACGGTTTTTGGTTTTTAAATTGAAACATTTGTTATGATAAATATCAAAGATGTTTTATGTTAGAAAATTTTGCAATAAAAATTTAAGACAAAAAACATTATTTTTCCTAAGCCTAAGCGAAACCTACAAATCAAGATAAAAATCTAAAAAAGGCTTAAAACTATTGAATTTCCAAATAGTTTACTTCTTAAATAAAAAAAATATTTATTTCGGAAGATATTATGCCGAATATATTATTTCCGGACACCAAAAGGTTTTAAAAGTATTTTAGAAAGCTTTAAAAACTTTTACAACTAAAAATTTGGCTGATTTTCGTGATATATTGCACGAAAATTACGTAAATTAATTAACACTAAACAAAATTTGCATAATGGTAAAAACTACGGTAAATTACGGTAGTGGACGGAGTCGGAGTCGGTGGAATTTAGTGTTTGCCCAAAGTAAGATTCGGCAAATTCTGATTTTCAGCGCGCTGGTGGTAATTTTAAGCGCGCTGAAAAATCTGAAACTCTATCATGATAAAAGTTAGCTTGATTTTTAGGGTTGGCTTAGGCTTAAGAAAAACAAAAAAGGCGTTTAAAACCTCTTTAGCTGACTAAAAAAGCCGTTTCCGCTTAGTTTAACCGTGTTTAAAAAATGATTTTTAAACGCGCTAAAAAATTAGCGCGCTGAAAATTAGAAACTGCCTAAGATTCACCGGCAATGTATAAACCTAGGCACATCGATGGACCCTTATACTCCTGGACAGTCGGCGTTTCCTTGGAATGGATCTCTGGGTGTGCAACAGATACATCACTGGCAAATTCTACATCTGCTCAAATCTTAAATTTTCGGGCTTAAAACTTTTTGTATACAGTTTTTTTCATACAATTAGGTGATTTTGAATGTATTAATGTTTTTTTATCGTTTAAAAATAGTTTTTTTGAAAGTTTTAAAGCATAATAAAATCTCATTTAGTACTAAAATTTCACATTTTTTTGCTTTTTTTCACAAAATATTGAACCATTTAAAGAAATATTTTTATCACGTAATTTCCACATATAGCGCTAAATTACTAAGCAAAAAAAAAGAAAATTGGCAATAGTATTATGTTTACTATAGATAATAATTAACGAACAGTTATACTATAGTCATTGACAAAGGAAATCCCTCAAACCTTTTGTGACAATAAATATTTTTATAATCAAGGCTATAAGAATAATAACTAACTGATTAATTTCTACTAAAAAACTAAAAAAAATCTTACATTCATTAAGCAATATTAGGGCGGATAAAATAGGTTGGAGCTCCGGAGCTCTGGAGCTTGAAGTTGCTCTAGGGGTCCTAAAAGCGGAACTCCGCTTCGGAGCTCTGGGACTTCAAGCTTCGGGGCACCTCACTAGATAGTTGCAGAACAATGCACCCGATTGGGCTAATTTTTTGCAATATAATGTTTAATATTTAATAAATACTAATGAAATAAAAAGAGTTTCAAACAAAAATTGATTCATTAAAAACGTATTACCTTTTATAACCTAATATTGCTAGATAAGTGTTAATCTTTTTAGTTTTTTTACTAGTAACTAATCAGTTAATTACTTTGACAAAATATTATTCTTCTAGCTTTACTATAAGAATATTTTTTAACATATTATAAAAATTTAAAGGTTGGTCCTTTTGTAATAACTATATTATAATCTTTTTGAACGCTTGTCCATAGTAACATAATAACACTACCAATTTCCATTTTTTTGCTTAGTCATTCAGCACTGTGTCTGTAAATAAAGTGGTAAAAATATTTCATCCTTTATGTTACTATTTTATTTAAAAAACGCGTAAAAATGGGAAATTTTAGTACTAGGCAAAATTTTTTATGCTATAAAATTTTCAAAAACACATTTTAAAAATAAAAAAATACATTGATACAATCAAAACCACCTAATTTCATGAAAAAATTATTTACAAAAAAAGTTTTTAGCTCGAAAATTGCGGATTTGAGCGCATGTAGAATCTGTCAGTTATGTATCTGTTGCACGGGTACGTATAAAAACCTCATGGACAAATTCCCCACAGGCCAAAATCCCCATAGACAATACAAAATCCCCATAAGGTGGTGTAAATTCCCCATAAAAATAATGAGTTTGCAATATTTCCTTTAAATTTTGACACTTGGAAAATACAACAAACTTTTATAATGATAAATCTTAGCTTGGTTTCAGGGCTTTGCTTAGGCTTAGGAAAAAATTAAAACATTTTTAATGATTTTATGATTAAAACTTAGTTTATTAACACATTTTAGTTTGCAAACGCATTTCTGATTGTTATGGGGAATTTGCACTACGTTATGGGGGGGACTTTTGCTATGGGGATTTTACACTACTTTTATTGGGATTTTGCACGTCACCTGTTGCACACTCCTCTTAAAACGCTGACTGTCCAGGAGTATAGGGGACCATGTCGATGGTGATATGGGAAGCCTTGCCTGCTGGGCCAGAATTCACAAAACGGGGTAAACACGGTGCAAACACCGTGTTAGTGTATTCGGTGTAAGCACCGTGTAAACTACGGTATTTTTGGGTGCTAGCACGGTGTTAGTTAATCCGAACAAGTTACAGTAGGTTTCGCGGCTAATTTTATTTTGTTTTGTTTGAAAAATTTTTTGTTTAACATATATTTACAATATTTTGTTCTGCCAGTTTTTACACAAATTTGCATTTACTTAATAGAGATTTAAAAGTTTATCAGTTTTTTATACAAATATTTCCTCTAAATTTTGCTTTTTATATCTTTTTTTATCGTTTAATGAAATTTTAACACACTTAGTTACTCTCTTAATTTTGTTTGCGAAAAGTCATGTACAAATAAATCAGACTTAGTAAAAATTACTAGGTTGTTTGTAAACTTTTACGAAAAAAACTAATGTTTATAAGGCCTCATTATTGCTTATTCCTTAGTTGTCCATTTGGCCTAGTGGTTAGTGTCCGGGACTTGCATGCAAAAGTCTAAGGTTCGATTCCCACCGGAGACATTTTTTAAAGTTTTCCAGAACAGTTTGTAAATTTTACAAACAAGTTTCTTGTCCCATTAAAAAGTCACGTTTTTGTAAAATTTGCAAAGGTTTTAGTGAAAAAATTGCAAACAAAGTTAAGAGAGTAGCCCCAGGTTTCCCAAAACCTACTGTAATTTGTTCGGATTAGCTAACACCGAGCTAGCATGAAGATTATCCCTCTTTGTGAATTCCAGCCCTGGTGATTAGCAACCAGAGCCTGATGGTGAATTGCAACTGCTGATGAATTGCGAGTTAGCCTTGCCAATGGTGACGTGCAAAATCCCCATAAAAGTAGTGTAAAATCCCCATGGCCAAATTCCCCATAAAGTAGTGCAAATTCCCCATAAAGTAGTGCAAATTCCCCATAACAATCAGAAATGCGTTTGCAAACTAAAATGTGTTAAAAAACTAAATTTTAATTATAAAAGCATTAAAAATGTTTTAATTTTTTCCTAAGCCTAAGCAAAGCCCTAAAATCAAGCTAACTTTATCATGATAAAGTTTTGTTGTATTTTCCAAGTGTTAAAATTTTAAGGAAATACTGCAAACGCATTATATTTATGGGAAATTTACACCATTTTATGGGGAATTTGCACTGTTTCATGGGGAATTTACACCACCTTATGGGGATTTTGTAACGTTTATGGGGATTTTGGCCTATGGGGAATTTGTCCATGGGGATTTTATACGGACCCTTGCCAGTGCAGTTAAGAAAAATGTATCTAATTGCAGCAATATAATATTGCAACAAGAATTTTTACAAAAAATTACTAGATTATACGATTTTTTTAGAAAACTTTTATTTACGAGAATTATTTTTGCGGTGATAGCACCGCCGTCATATTGAATGCCGTTATATTTCGAACTTGAGTGCCGTCATATGTCATGGACTACTACGAGCTTGGATAGAGTAGAATGAATAGGAAATAAAATGGTTTATTTACAAAGTTAATATAGAAAACGCGTAATACATTAGTAACCCAATTTTCCTGTCACCGGAAAGATGGATTGTTTAAAACTTATTTTCAAGTAAATTATCGTGATAAAACTCACAATAACATTTATCGGGGACTTTAGACCTTAATGTCCCTAAGCAACCTAAGCAAAACCTTAAAATCAAGCTAAATTTAATGTTTTGTTTGATTTTCAGGTTTTGCTTAGGTTGCTTAGGAAAACTAAGGCCTACTTAAAGATAGCAAGATACTTGAAGAAGCATACATGAAGAAACGAGAATTCTTTTTTAGTTCCTGTTCATTCTACTCTATCCAAGCTCGTAGTAATCCATGACATATGACGGCACTCAAGGTCGAAATATGACGCCATTCAATATGACGGCGGTCCTATGACGGCAAAAATAATTCTCGTCATTTATTTTTGTTCATTTTTGGGCATTCTTTAAGTATAACCCATTTAATTACATGGACTACTTTAAGTATAGACGAACTAACAGTTTAAATCCCTTATTTTTCACGATCGTGATCTTTGGCGACGGTTCTGCCGACGGTTTAAAAAATGCCGACGGTTTGATAGTAAAATTGCTATAAAAACATTAATACCTAAAACAAACTGTCGGCACTAAGAATATAGATAGAATATATCATTCTACGCAAAATCAAACTTAAATTTTTAATAATTATTTTCAAAAATAGCATAAAATCTTATATTGAAAACCGTCAAGGAGTTGCCGACGGTTTTAGGATGTTAAATGGATGTTGAATTAAAAATCTTAGACAAAGTGATAAATTTTAAAAAAATATCATGATAAAACTCATAAACAACCTGAATTCTCGACTATCGGCCTTAGTTTTCCTAAGCAACCTAAGCAAAACCTGAAAATCAAACAAAACAATAAATTTAGCTTAATTTTAAGGTTTTGCTTAGGTCGCTTAGGGAAATTAAAGTCTAAAGTCCACGATAAATGTTATTTGTGAGTTTTATCACGATAATTTACTTGAAAAATAACAGTTTGAAACAATCCATCTTTCCGGTGACCGGAAAATTGGGTTATACTTGAAAAATGCCGACGGTTTTCAATATAAGATTTTATGCTATTTTGCAAATAATTATTCAAAATTTAAGTTTGATTTTGCGTAGAATGATATATTTTATCTATATTCCTAGTGCCGACAGTTCGTTTTAGGTATTTATGTTTTTATAGCAATTTTACGATCAAACCGTCGGCATTTTTTAAAACCGTCGGCAGAACCGTCGGCAAAGATCACGATCGTTATTTTTCATGAAAATTATCGTAAGAATAGGCAAGCACTAAAAGCAGTGTTTCCAGGTTGGGGTTTTTCTCCCTAACTTTAGGGTTTTTTTTCAAGCGATTGAGTTTTTTTTTTAAAAAAACCCCATAGGGTTTTTTGGGGTTTTTTTTCTCTGGAGTTGGGGTTTTTTTAGGGTTTTTTTTAGTTTGAACGAAATTTTTTAAATATCTAAATTATGTCATATTTGGTTAAAAACAGCCTTAAATCCACAAAAATTTTCTCTAAAATGCTAGTGGATTAATAAATATTACTTCTGCTGGTTAATTTGGACTGTTGGAAAACAATTTAGACAAACCTAGGCCGGAATTCACAAAGCGGGGTAAACACGGTGTAAACACCGTGTTAGTGTATTCGGTGTATACAACGTGTAAACTACGGTATTTTTGGGTGCTAGTACGGTGTTAATTAATCCGGACAAATTACAGTAGGTTTCCCAGCTAATTTTATTTTTTTTGTTTGAAAAATTTTTTGTTTAACATATATTTACAATATTTTGTTCTGCCCTGCGACTTTTTACACAATTTGCAATTATTTAATTGAGATTTAAAAGTTTATCGTTTTTTATATAAATAATTCTATCAAATTTGCCTTTTTATATCTTTTCTTATAGTTTAATGAAATTTTAACACACTTAGCCCCAGGTATACTGTAATTTGTAATACGGAAACATACTGTAATCTGTAACACCGAGCTAGCCCGAGGATTATCCCTCTGTGTGAATTCCGGCCCTAGCTAACTGCGCAGTTAAAATATTTTTTTATAACAAACATTTATTGTTTTTAATTTTTAAAATACTTATAATATTCTTAATATAATTCAATATAACTAACGTGAAATACAACATATAGCATACTTTTTTAAACTATATTTGACGGTGCAAGTCCCATCATACGCGTCACAAAAATCGGTTTAAAAACTCACTTGATAAAAAGTGGTGAAAAACATGTTTCTCTAGGTCAACTTTAAATATGTGTTCCATTTTCGGGCATTAAAAACGGATTAAACTACTAATAAAGGAAATAAATGATGTTTTATAGCCTAAGGGAAGCTAGGGGGGTGGGGTAAATCCAATTTTGAATTCTGGGAGGGGGTCCCCCTAGCTTTATAGGGAGGGTTGACCCGGGGGTGCAAAATTTTGAGTTTAAAGTTGTTCTTTTTGAAAAGAATCTGCTTTAATTAATTTAATCAGATTATAATATCTTGTTTTAAATTAACTAAATATTTCATGTAATTTATGTGTTTTTTTATCTATTGTTAATAAATTTGTATAAGGTTTTTTTGGGGTTTTTTTGTAAAAGTTAATTAAACAAAATGGTTGTTTTTAGAGTTTAAAATACAATTTCAAAATTTTTTTTGAATGGGATTTTTTTAGGGTTTTTTGGAAAAAATGTCTGGAAAACTTGATTTTTTGCAAGGTTTTAGGCCAATTTTTGATGTTTTTGATATGGAGTTTTTTTTTGGGGTTTTTTTCCAAATTTTAGGGTTTTTTTGGGTTTTTTTGGCTGTTTTGGGTTTTTTTAAAAAAAAGTCTGGAAACCATAGATGTTTTTGGGGGGGACAGAGGGGTGCACCCCCCCCCTAGAGCCAAAATTTTGGACCCCCCCCTGGAAAAAATCCAGGGGGCCCCCCCCCCCTCCCCCCCCAAGCTCGAGAGCGGTCCGACCCACCCCCCCCCCCCCCCTGGAAAGGCTGGACCCCCCCCCCCCCCCCCCTCCCAACCAATCTGGCAGTATATTTTTTTATTTACTGTCAAAAACACAGGTTTTTAGTTAAAAACAGTGTTTAAATACACTTTTTAGGCCTAAATAGGCTGTTTTAATACATAAAATTCAATATTAGACCTAAAAACACTTAAATTATTGAGTTTAAAAAATTTTGCTGAAAAATTGGACCCCCCTGACCCCCCCCCCCCTAAATTTGAAATCTCGCACCCGGGGTCGACCCCCCCTAAAAAGCCAGGGGGGTCCGGACCCCCCTGGACCCCCTTCCCCCTAAAAAATTTTGGCCTTCCACCCGGGGGTGGACCCCCCCCCCTCGCGGACCAGACCAAAAACATCTATGCTGGAAACCCTGACTAAAAGACACCTACCACACCTACTACACCGACGGACCGACGGACCGACCGAGGGGTGAAAGTCCTCTTGGCTCTTGTTACTAAAAATTTTCCTAAGCAACCTAAGAAAAACCTTAAAATCAAGCTAAATTTAATGTTTTGTTTGATTTTGAGGTTTTGCTTAGGTTGCTTAGGTCGGTCGGTGTGGTAGGTGTAGTAGGTGTGGTAGGTGTCTTTTAGTGCTTGCCCAAGAATACTTATAAATGACCTGATCGTGAACTGTAGACCCTAGTTTCCCTAAGCAACCTAAGCAAAACTTAAAAATCAAGCCAAATTTAAACTTTAGTTTGATTTTTGCTTAGGCTGCTTAGGGAAACTAAGGTCTACACTCCACGATTCAGGTTGCTCATTAGTTTTATCTTGACAAAATTTTTAAGTTTACGTGTTTTTCTTAAGATTTATCAAAACAAACAATTTTATTTTAATTAATTTTACTTCAAACGCGAATTCGGTCCCAGACAATTCGCTCCCGGGATAATTCGCCCCCGGACAATTCGCTCCCAGGACAATTCGCTCCCAGGACAATTCGCTCCTGGACAATTCAAAAGACAATTTAAAACATGCGTTTAAAACGTTAATAAAAGGTTAATAGTGTTTATAATAGTTTTATTTAACATGTATGCCTTAACTATTGAGCGGCAAAATCGATTTGAAATTGAAAAACTGAGATAAATTGTCAATTTAAACTACCCGCGAAGCGGGGAAAATTTGGTTTTTGACTATTAATATGCTTTTGGAAGGCATCAGGAAAGTTTCTGCATTAATTATTTACGAAAAAAAATTTTTTCTCCTAAAATTTAAAAAACGTAAGGGTCCTCCTTTACAAAAAAATTCGGCTTTGCCGGATTTCGGGGAGGGGGCGGCCGGCCCCCCCGCCCCCCCCCCCTGGGCACGCCACTGTATATAATCTTTAATTAAATATAAGATTATGGATTAAAAAGTTTGTGATACTTGGCTTTATAATCAAGACAATAATATTATTACTATTCTGCAGACCTGTGCACTGCCCCCCCCCCCCGGGGTTGAAACGGGGGGTGGGGAGCAATTCCAAAACGGGGGAGGGCACGGGGGGCAACTTTTTTGAAACGAGGTGGGGCAATAAAACGGGGGGGGTAGCAGGGGGAAAGAAAAAAAATAAAAAAAAGGGGAAAAAAGAGAAAAAAAAGAAGGGAAAAAGGAAAAAAAGAGACAAAAAAAGCGAAAATAAGGTAAAAATAGGTCTAAAATGGCTTAAAATACATTGAAATAGGCTAAAAACTGCAAAAAATTCGCGATGATGGCGTCATCATAGGTCAAAAATGGCGTCATATTTTTAGGGTACTTTTTCATTTTTTGGCGGGGGGGGGGCAATAAAACGGGGGGGGGGGGGGCAAATCCTCCAATAAAACGGGGGGGGGGGCATTTTCAGACCGTGCACAGGTCTGATTCTGTTATTACGTAATTATTAAAAAAAACTATAATTTCTAATCCAATTATAAGAATATATAAACACATTATTATTAAAAAAATTAATAAAATAAAATTGTAAGTTGCAATAAGGTCTTTTAATTTTACACAGCTTTAAAGCATTTATAAGCTTGTTTTACGTTTTTTACGCGTTTTAAGCCCATTTTAAAGTAGCGCGGAAATATTGGGTACACCCCCCTCAAAATTTGGGTCTTGCCGGACACCCCCCTAAAGTTTGACCCCCCCCCTTTATACCCATCCCGCAAAATCCGGGAGGCTGCCCACCTATGGTTATAACAAATATAAAAACTGTTTTTATGTTACAAAGTTTAACAGGAAAACGCTTCTAGATTCAAATTAAAAAAATTTTTATTTTACCTAAGCCTAAGCAAAACCTAAAAATTAATATAAAGACCTAAAAAAAATTTTATAAAATCCTAAAAAAATTTTTTCCAATTATTTATTTCTTTAAAATTATTATTAGTTATTGGCTTCAAAAATAATTTTTAAAGATTAAAAAACCTTTAAAACTTAATACCTGATTACATAGGTGGGCAGCCTCTCGGATTTTGGGGGGGGGGTATAGGGGGGGGGGGTCAAATTTTAGGGGGGGTGTCCAGCAAGACCCAAATTTTGAGGGGGGGTGTACCCAATATTTCCGCGCTGCCTTAAAATGAGCTTAAAACGCGTAAAAAAACGTAAAACAAGCTTTTAAATGCTTTAAAACTGTGTAAGATTAAAATAAGACCTTATTGCAACTAATTCTTTTAATAATAATGTGCAATGGCGCAGTCAGGATTTCATTTCAGGGGCGTCGGTCGGTGGGGGGAAGAAAAAGTGATGTCAACGCGGCGCGAAGCGCCGCCGCGCGCCGCGTCGCGGCGCCAGCTGACGCAAAGCGTCGGCAAGGGGCTCTGAGGGGGTTCCCCCAGCCGCCAGAGGCTAAAGCTTTTTAAAATATATACTAAAAACGGCTTAAAAATCGTCTCCTGGTGATCGCGCGAACATACATTTTACTTTTGTTTTTTTACCTAATTTCTACATAATTTTCTGTGATCTTAAAAATTCAGTCAGGGGGGTTCGGGGGGAACAATGCCCCCCGGAGGAGAAAATTTATAATTTGAGGCGCTAAAATACACTAGAAATTTTAATTCCAAATGATACTAATTACAAAATTTAAGGTTTTTTATAGCTATACTATACATTTATAACATGTGTTTAAAACGTTAAAAAAAGGATAATAGTGTTTATAGTAGTTTTATTCAACATGTATGCCTTAACTACTGAATGGGATAATCGATTTGCAATTGAAAAACTAAAATAAATTGCCAATTTAAACTGCCCGCGTAGAGGGGAAATTTAAACTGCCCGCGTAGCGGGGGAATTTAAAGGTAATAAAAGGTAACTAACGGGGAAATAAGGCAATAAACACTCCGCGCGAAGCGCGGAAAAATTTTTTAGTCCTTTTATAACACTTAAAAATTTTTCTTTGGGAGGCGAATTTGGGGGGGGGGGGGCGTGTCCCCGACTACCCAAAATTTAAGGGGGGGTGTCAGCAAAATCCGAAATTTTGGGGGGGGTATAACCCCCCCACCCCCCCCCGCCCCCTGCCCACCTATGCCTGATTAATTTTCATGAAATATTGCACCAAAAATCTGTAAATGAGAAAATTCTGACAAAATTTGCATAATATTTTAAAATTATGGTGGATTAAGGTAGATTTTAGTCAGTGTCGGTGGAATTTACAGTGTGCCTTTTTAATTGGATTTAAAACTTTTAAATATTGTTTTAATAATTTACAGAATAAACAAAAAACGTGACAATCAACAAAATTTTAGAGGTATTATAGGTTGTGTACGCTTAGAAAAAAATAGTGAAGCCACAAAATTAACCCAACCTCAAACAGTGCCAGTGCAATACAAGAACTTGACACATGGCTGGAATAAAAGGTAAATTTTATTTTATAAATTTTAAATAAAAAATATATATTTTTAAAGTCCTGTTGCATAATTAATTATTTTCGTCATTTGCCATTAAAAACCTCAAAAAAACTTAACTTATAAAACACCCTGCCTACAACAAGGAATGTCATAGATGAAAATGAAGGAAGTGTGGTCCCACCATCATAGGTGAGAACGGTCCGGGAATCTAGGGGGGTTGGTTACCATAGGTGAGCACGGTCGGGGAAGCTAGGGGGGGTGGTTACCCGGGGTAAATCGAATTTTGAATTCTAGGAGGGGGGTCCCAGGGGGGTCCGGACACCCCCTAGCTTTTTAGGGGGGGTCGACCCGGGGTGCGAAATTTTGAAATCTAGAGGGGGGTCAGGTGGGGTCCGGTGTCCAAAGCAAAACAGTTTTAAACCATAATAACTTTAATAATTGTTTTTTTATAGGATAATACTACGTTTTATTGAATAAAAAGCCATATTCATGTATAAAAAGGGTGTAAAAGCATGAAGATGTGATGAAAATTCACGTTTTTGGAAGAAAATTTAGCATAAAAAAGGTACCTAAAATTTTCCCAAGAGGGGAGGGGGGTGGATCAGATTTCAAAATCTAGAGGGGGGTCAGGGGTAAAAAATTCGGAAATTTGGGGGGAGGGCCCCCACCCCCCTAGATTTTCGTCTAGGGGGGGCCAAAATTTCGAGGCTAGGGGGGGGGGGTGGACCCCACCCTGCCCCCCCCCTTTCTCATCTATGTTGGTTACTCGGGGTAAATTGCATTTTGAATTCAAAGAGGGGGTCCCAGGGGGATCCAGACCCCCCTAGCTTTTTAGGGGGTCGACCCAGGGTGCGAAATTTTGAAATCTACAGGGGGGTCAGGTGGGGTCCCAGTGTCCAAAGCAAAACAGTTTTAAACCATAATAAGTTTAATAATTATTCTTTTTATAGGATCAAACTATATTTTATTGAATAAAAAGCGATAGTCAGGTGTAAAAAGGGTGTAAAAACATGAATATATGTTAAAAATTCACGTTTTGGAAGAAAATTTAGTATAAAAAGTTCCTAAAATTTTCCCGAAAGGAGGGGGTCAGATTTCAAATTCTATAGGGAAGTCAGGGTTAAAAAATTCGGAAATGTGGGGGGAGGGGCCCCCTCTCTAGATTTTCGTCTGGGAGGGGTTCTAAAATTTCGAGACTACCGGGGATGGGTGGACCCCACCCTGACCCCCACCCTTTCTTACCTATGATTATACATTATTTTTAAATGGGGATCGCAATAACCTGCAACAGTGATCAAAGCGATACCAATTCTTTTTAATTAATTTTTAAAAACATTATATGCACTGAAAAAGCATAGAATCGGTATATTATAGAGACTTAAATATATGTTCTTACTTTTTATAGGATAATACTAGGTTTTATTAAATAAAAAGCGATATTCTGGTGTAAAAAGGGTGTAAAAACATGAATATTTTAAAAATTCACGTTTTTGGAAGAAAATTTAGTATTTTTAATTAATTTAATTTAATGATCAGATAACAGAACTAATATTTTACTATGCATAGTCTATGCATAGTTTAATTAAAAAAGTACCTAAAATTTTCCCGAGGGGAGAGGGGGGGGGGCGGGCTCAGATCCAAATTTCAAATTCTAGAGGGGGATCAGGGGTTAAAAATTTGGGGGAGGAAGGCCGCCCCCCTAGATTTTCATCTAGGGGGTTCCAAAATTTCGAGGCCGGGCTGGGGGGGGGTGGACCTTACCCTGCCCCTCCTCTATCTCACCTATGCCCACCATCCTAACTTTGAAATTTTGATCCCCTTAAATAATAAAGTAAAATAAGTACCATTTGAATGGTATTTTGAAAAAATATAGAAAATTTAAATAGTATTTTTTAAATGTCCACCGCAATCCTGTGTCACTGATTCATATGGGCAGGTCTCAGATTCATAGATAGATAGCCTTTCGGTTTTTTTTTGAGTGGGGGGCGAGTTCAAAATTTTCTTTTGTTAAACCCCAAATACTCCGTTTTCAGTACCTCCCCTTACAGAACTAAAAACGGAGTATTTGGGGTATGTGTATCTTCCCTTTCGTTTTGGCCTTCACCCCCCCCCCCCCACTCTGTCCACCTATACTCAGATTCACACTAACCGCAGATGCACCAAGAGGGTTTAAGATTTTACTTATAAATACCTATGTAACACATCTTGAAGGTGACACGTATTTTTATTGCTTCTAATTTTATATCAAATTTCGCCATAGCCTATAATATTCATCATTAATTGATTTAAATCGAATCAAATGAAAAATTTAAAGTATTTGCCAATAAACTACCTTAGCGTCAATTCCACATTGTTTTATTATTATCCGATAATTTTAAATTTACTTTGACTTATTTAGAATTTGAAGTATCCGTTTTAAATTTTAATTATTTTACCGTTAAAAAACGTGTTTTTTTTTTAAAATAATTGGTTTTTTTAGCATTAGTAGCGCTGGCGTTTGCAGCTTGTATTGGATTATTGTTCTTAGTGCTTGGTTGTGCTTTGCCCGACTATGGGTATGTTTATAAGAATTTTTTTTAGTTTAAAGTTTAAATGAAAAACACTTTGTATCTCATATTTACAAAAAAAATAAAACTTTAAAATTTAAATTTTGTTTTAAATTCAAAATTTCAAACAAAACTCCAGTAGGTTTTTTTGACAATATTTGAACTAAAACTTTTTGACGATTGGTTTTCGCAGTATAAAAACTACATAAACATAAATGAAATCGGCCACCCAAAATAAGGGGTTTTTTTGGTTTATATAACATGAACCAAATTTTTTACGGATTTTGCCCGATTTCCTTACCCAGTATTCAGGGACGTACCCAGAAATTCATTTGAGAAGGGGGGGCGGATTGTAGTTAAAAGAAAAAATTTCGGGGAGGGCTCCCCCCCCTTCCCCGAAATTTTGTGAGGGGGGCGGAGCCCCCCCCCTTAATTTTTGAAAACGTTAAAAAAGCAGGGATAAACGTGGATAAAGCTGTATAATACACTGTTTTTGGTCTAATAACCTATTATCTAATGTTTTTAGCGATAAAAACATGTTTTCTTAGTTAAAAATTACATTAGCACACTTTGGCAGAGCCTGATTTCACAAAAAAAAAGAATTAAGAGACCTTTCAGACCCCTTGGCTACACCCACATTGTAAACCAAAAGCACATGAGCAGCATCTCGACTCCATGTTATTCAGGGTACCTACCTACCTATATGAAAAAAATCCGCCCCATTGCTATCGGCGGCTGGAAAATTTAGGAGGGGAAGGTACATAAATCAACCAATATGATTGTTTGTTTTGCTTTCTGTGTAGTACTTATTAACTAGGTATAAAAAATATTGTACTAACTTTGAAATAACATTAGCATTAGGCAAGATAAGTAGCGAGATATATGTATGTATACTATTGAAAGTGACCGCTGAACGAAGCGAAGCGAAAAATTTTTTTGGTTTTGGGGGTCAATTAGGGTACTAAAATTATTTTATAGTTTGGCGCCGAGCGATTAGCGAGGCGCTGAAAAGTTTTAAATTTTTAGCCTCTGAAAACCCCAAATTTTACTATCTGGCCACCTTTGGGGGGGGGGGGGCGGCCGCCCCCTCCTTCCCGCCCAACCACTATTCTTATTTTTCCCCCTGTCCGACCGTTTCGGGAGGGCGGCCGCCCCCGCCCCGTCCCCCCTGGGTACGTCCCTGCCAGTATGTCGAAGGATAGGCGTTAAAACCCGGAATTAGGGGCAAGTTTAGAAAACTAATAAATATTAAAGTTTTGTAGAGGTTCATTTTTAACATTATTTAGTTGCTCAATTTTAAAGGAAAACTAACCAAAAACAAATTGCAGGTTAAAAATTTAATTTTTCTTGAATTTTGATCATTTACTGTTAAAACATCAGACTTTATAAAGTCAGAAAAATGAAAAACTAGCCTTGATCCTCAAAACTTTCAAAAAATTTTGTCGAAATATTCTTGGTGTTGTAAGCATGGGTGTGGCCAAAACTTTGGAAAGCCAACCCACTAACCAGCTAACCATACATAAGCACGAGGGGGGAGTTAACCCCCAAATTCTGAGATGGGGGTTTAAGCGCCTCCCACTTATAGGTGGGAGTGGCAGACCTGTGCACTGCCCCCCCCCCCCGGGGTTAAAACGGGGGGGGGCAATTCCAAAACGGGGGGGGGGGGCAGGGAGGCAACTTTTTTGAAACGGGGGGGGCAATAAAACGGGGGGGGGCAAGCAGGGGGGAAAGAAAAAAAGAGAAAAAAAGGAGAAAAAAAGAGAAAAAAAGAAGGGAAAAGGGAAAAAAGGGACAAAAAAAGCGGAAATAAGGTAAAAATAGGTCTAAAATGGCTTAAAATACATTGAAATAGGCTAAAAACTGCAAAAAATTCGCGATGATGGCGTCATCATAGGTCAAAAATGGCGTCATATTTTTAGGGTACTTTTTCATTTTTTGGCGGGGGGGGGGCAATAAAACGGGGGGGGGGGGCAAATCCTCCAATAAAACGGGGGGGGGCATTTTCAGACCGTGCACAGGTCTGGAGTGGGACAGAAAAGTTTACCCCTCCCCAATTTTGGAAAAAAATCTTTATAAAATGACTTCTAACTACCTCCACACTTAACTTTTGAGGCCAAAATGAGTGGTTTAAACAATAAAAAGCTCAAAAATGCCTATTAAAAAGCTTGTTAACTTTTTTATTTATTACCGTTATTTACTTATTTTCCCTTCAAAATAGAAAAACGATAGAGATAGAATGCACTCCAGAAAAAATGGGTAAAATGCAATGCGTTTCTCGGATTTTTTTTTTTTTTTTTAATGATCAGATAACAGAATTAATTTTATACTAAGCATAGTCTATGCATAGTTTAATTCATACTGTTTTCATCATATCATTGTATTTTTTTTCTTTTTTTCTCTTTTTCTATTTTTTTTCTTTTTTTTTTCATCAACAACATCAAATCTGCGACTTAATTGCCGCCAATATGAATTACAATGGGGGGGGGGGGTGGGGGGTGGTGGGGGGCCCTGCACCCTGGGGGGTGTGGGGGGCGCTTTGGTGGGGGTTTTTGTGTTTTAGTTTTTGGTTGGGGGGGTGTTTTTTTTTTCTCGCGCCGTGTTTTTTTCCTTTTTATCCCCCCCTATGCGCGGGTGTATATTTCCCCCCGTGTGGGGGGAATTGGTTTCTGTTGTGGTGAGGATTTGTTGTTTAGGTAGCAGTAGTATCTTAAAAGTTTTTTTTTTGACTAATAAATGTTATGCATTTTTAGCTATATATAAACATAATTTGTGTGTAGTATGTATAGAAGAAATTATTTTTGTGTTTTTCGGATTTTATGTGTCTCTCGCGCGATGTCCCCCCCTTTCCAAAATTAGAAAAAAAAAAAAAAAAAGAAGAGGAGGGTAGAAATTTCGGCGCCCCCCCCCGGGCGGCCGCCGCGGCGGGGGGGGCGGGCCGGCGCGCTGTTCAAGAAGCAGTCCCGCCTTAAAAAATAAACTATTTAGTTCATAAGTCTTTTTTTCTACACATTTTAAACTTTATAAGCTTTTTCCTTTTTTCGCTTTAAGCTCATCTAAGGAGCGCGGAAATTTCCGCCCCCTGATTGCTCCCCCACCCCCCCCCTTCCCCCCCTCCCCCAAAATCCGAGAGGCTGCCCACCTATGATTACAATTGTAACTAATTATCACTGAACATAGCTATCTGATATGACTTTAAAGGCTCAAAAAGAGCGCTTATTTAAGTCAGTTTTAAAACTTTTCTTGAATGCATCCAAAGAATCGACAGTTACTTGAGATGGGAGTAGATTGTTCCAAGGTGTAACCACCCTATTTGCAAAAGAAAATTTCCTTGCATTAATTCGGCAGTATTCCATTGTCAATTTAAATGGATGACCACGGGTGGGCTGCAAGTTAAACTTTAAAAAATCATTGGCTTGCAAATTGTTTAAGCAATGTATAATTTTATAGCACTCATATAAATCAATTTTGTCTCTTCGATCTTTTAATCTTAATTTTAATCTTTTAATTTTAATTTTAACCCCCTTCCCTTTAATCCAAGTTTACCTCCCCCCATTTCGAACCAACTTGCCCATGTATGCCACAACAAATTTTAGAATGGTGGAGGTCCACACGTTATGGAAAGACTTAAAAATTTCCGCTCTTCCTGAGAAGTGTTTATTCATTTACTAAACCAAATATTTCACATTTTCTGATTATTTCTCAAGTTAAAAACGAAAGGAAGATTTAATTAAGAAACAATTTTAGTGTCCTAAAATTTGATGTAATATTCTAGAAAATGGTGGCCGCTGTTTGTAATCGTGTTCTACGTGTTGGCTCCACTCCCGATGACAATCGCGAGGCGCTACCAGGACGAGATGTCCTCCAGCTCAGCTGCCGTTGAATTCGCCCTTTTTTTAACCACGGGAATTGTGGTGTCCGCTTTCGGCCTCCCGATAGTGTTGGCTTCCGTCAGTGTGGTGAGTTGTCCATGTGGTGATTCGCAAATTTTATTTTTGTTACAGACCATGAAAGTTAAGTCGGGAAGTTAAAAAAAGTTTTGGATTGGGGTCTTCACCGTAAATTGGAACTGCGACCTTAAATTTTAGAAAGGTGGTGTGGTGTCGACAAAAAATTTTTGAGGGTATTATTATATTTAGCAAACCCAACTCTCCGCCAACCTTAGCTTAGTCTCGATTCGACGGTCCCGATCCCGAAACCTCCCCGCTGCATATTATAATAAAACTTGATTTACCACCATAGATGAACACGGTCAAAAAGCCAGAGTGGGGTGTTTACCCCGGGTAAATGCCATTTCAAAATCTAGGAGGGGGTCCTAGGGGGGTCGAACCCCCCCCCAGCTTTCTAGGGGGGATTGACCCAAGGTGGAAGATTTTGAAACCTAGAGGGGGGTCAGGTGGGGTCCAATTTCCGAAGCAAAATACTTTTAAACTATTAAAGGTTTAATAATAGTTTTTTATATAAAATAATACTACTTTTTATTGAGTAAAAAGCGATATTCAGGTATAAAAAGGGTGTAAAAACATTAATTTGTGTAAAAATTCACGTTTTTGGAAGAAAATTTAGTATAAAAAAGTACTTAAAATTTTCTCGAGAGGGGAGGGTGGGGTCAGATTTCAAAATCTAGAGGGGGGTCAGGGGTAAAAAATTCGAAAATTTGGGGGGAAGGGAGGGCCCCCCCCCCTGGATTTTTTTCTAGAGGGGGGGCCAAAATTTCGAGGCTAGGGGGGTGGACCCCACCTTAACCCCCCCCTCTTGTTCATCTATGTTTACCACGTAAATTAAGAAAATATTGATTTAGCTATTATTATATGGCACACCAGACATCTAATACACTGTAATTTGTTTTTACTTTTGGCATATCTCTTGTGTTGTGGTTTCGACGCACCTATTATAAATGCAAACACTTTTTATTTACTTCTTTGTAGTTTTAGTGATATGTGGAACACTTTTTTGTTGAGTGTAGTTGTTATTATATTATTTATTAAATAATATTGTTTTGTCTTGTATTATATATACAAAAAATGGAACAAAAGCGATAGTTAACCAGTTTAGTACTGGTTAAAAAGCATTAACCTCAAACATTTTAGAAAACACAACCTAAATAGAATATTTTTATCAAAAAAAAATTTAAGATACCTATTTTATAAAAGAAAATTAATGGTATAAAAGTGTTTTGCTTTGTACATCAGCTATATGAACCTATTAAAACATTAAATTTTTTTAATGAAATTATACTGCAGGCATAACACTTGTCAAAGTTGACTTATACTTTAACTTTTGTAATAGAGGGTAGGCTTGTTTCTAAGAAATTATGTATTATAAGTATTGCTTTGCATTGTGTTTTGCTATATTTAGATTAATTTGGGAGCCTGCTGTTTCACATTAGCGGCAAATTGCGTCATTTTCTCAACGATTTTAGCCTATTTCTATGTCCACAAAGACGATGATGGTTTCGGCAGCTCCATGTTTTAGTAGTCTGTGATCTAGAGTTTCAAAGACACTCAGATTACCAGTATTTTATTTATTGTGCATCTCGCTTGACTCTGAAGAAGAACAACGCCATTTGTTGCTCTTGGGATCAATCGATATCTGGACTGCAGTGGCGGGCTTAAAGCGAAATAAATTTTGTGAACTCGGAGCTAACATTCTCAGTTTATGGCAAATTAAACTAGTGACGCCGACGCGTCATTTGTTCCCTGGTGTTCGTGTTGGTCTGTTGTGCTGTATATACCATTATTTCTGAATATTATTTTCTATGATGTTGGAATTTTAAATTTCTGCACGAACCACGCCTTATGTTTCAGCAGGTTACTTTTTAGTTAATTTTTTTAGTTATATTTTGAAATTTGTAGATCATTTAGCAGTGATACATTCACGGGAGATTTCTGGAATACACTCGAACATTAACTGGTCAAGCAAAAAATATGTAGCTAAATCAAATCCCCGTACTCTTGTGACCACAGATGAAAATAGGGAGATAAGGTAAAGTCTAAGTCAACCTAACCCCTAGCCTCAAAATTTTGTCCCCTCTCTTTATAAAAAAATCCGGCCCCCTTTCCCCAAATTTCCAATTTTTTTACCCCTGCACCTAATTAACGTAATAGGTAGTTTTAAAGTATTTTACTAACCTGTGTGTACGGTCCGACCCCCCCCCGCTATATTATTGACTGTGGCACCCGTAGATGAGCATAAACCCGCGAAGCCAGGGTGGTTGTTACCCCGGGTAAATGTTCCCTTGAAAGCTAGGGGGGTCCGTACCATACATGGGCACGGGGGGATTGGGGGGTTAACCCCCTCCCCCAAATTCTGAGAAGGGGGA
Organism: Microlaimidae sp. YZB2_3; assembly: GCA_030248175.1. Taxonomy (NCBI): domain Eukaryota; kingdom Metazoa; phylum Nematoda; class Chromadorea; order Desmodorida; family Microlaimidae; species Microlaimidae sp. YZB2_3. The sequence continues at coordinate 53,201 of JASAMX010011713.1, read as the reverse complement.
TTTAACCCCCCACTAAGAAGTGGGGGGAGAAAAGGTTAACCCCCCAATTTTGGAAAAATGAAGAAAAAATGTCTTAAAATGACTTCTAACTGCCTCCAAACTTAAGTTTTGAGGTCAAAATGAATGTTTTAAGCAATAAAAAGCTCAAAAACGCTAAAAAAAAAGGGTTTTTTGACCTTAAACTAGCGTTTTTTACCTCTTTTTCTTTCAAAATCGAAAAAACGATATGAGTAAAATGCACTCCAGAAAAAAACGATATGGGTATTTTGCGTTTTTTAGATTTTGACCCCCCCCCTAATTTGGGGTTTAACCCTCCCTCCACTCCGGCCCCCTAAGTTTTAAGGGGCTCGACCCGGGGTAGATCAATTTGAAATCCAGTCCAGAGAAGGGTAAGGGGGTCCAGTTTCTTAACAAAGTCACTTTTTATCAATTATTTAAGTTTTTTAGCGCTAATATATCATTTTATATACCAAAATAGGCTATTTATGTATAAAAAATAGTGATGGGCAGTTCCGGTTTCGGATTTTTGAAAAATCTCAATTCCGGTTCCAGTGTTCTGGAGGTTTCGCAATTTTATAGGCAGTTCCGGTTCCGGATATTCCCAGCAGAATTTGGAATTCCGGTTCCGGATTTTTGGAAAATCTTAATTCCGGTTCTGAGGGTTCCGCAGTTCCGCCCATCAGTAATACAAAAAGTACAAAAATACTGGGGTTTTTTTTATTACGAAAATTGTGTGTGTCAAGTGTGACAGTAAATTTTTACCCGGATTTATTTTATACCCAAAACTTGGCTCGGAAAGAGAGGGGGAAAGGGTTGATTTAGAATTCCAAAAGGGAGAAGAGTTTTAAAATTTTGGGGAGAGGGCATACATGGGCACGGGGGGGTTGGGGGGTTAACCCCCCCAAATTCTGAGAAGGGGGGTTTAACCCCCCCCCCACTCAGAAGTGGGGGGAGAAAAGGTTAACCCCCCTCCCCAATTTTGGAAAAATGAAGAAAAAAAATGTCTTTAAAATGACTTCTAACTACCTCCAAACTTAAGTTTTGATGTCAAAATGAATGTTTTAAGCAATAAAAAGCTTAAAAATGCTATAAAAAGGGCTTTTTGACCTAAAATTAGCATTTTTTACCTATTTTTCCTTCAAAATCGAAAAACGATGCATGGGTAAAATGGTGCATGGGTAAAATATGGGTAAAATGCACTCCAGAAAAAAAACGATATGGGTATTTTGAGTTTCTCGGATTTTAACCCCCCCCTAATTTGGGGTTTAACCCCCCCACTCCGGGCCAACTTGCCCATGTATGGGAGAGGGGGCTCTTTTAGATAATTTCCTGGGAGGAAGGGTCCGAAATTCTAAGGGAAGAGGAGGGTAGATCTCACCTTCCCTATGCTCACCTATAATATGGTACATTCCACTAGTTTTATTCATAGATGTTTTTGGAGCGAACCGAGGGGTCCACCCCCCATCCCCCCTGGAGCCAAAAACTTTGGACCCCCTGGAAAAAACCAAAGGCCCCCCCCCACATATGGGCAAGTTGTTCCGGAGTGGGGGGGTTAAACCCCAAATTAGGGGGGGTTAAAATCCGAGAAACGCAAAATACCCATATCGTTTTTTTTCTGGAGTGCATTTTACCCATATCCTTTTTCGAATTTGAAGGAAAAATGGGTAAAAAACGCTAATTTTAGGTCAAAAAGCCCTTTTTATAGCATTTTTGAGCTTTTTAATGCTTAAAACATTCATTTTGACCTCAAAACTTAAGTTTGGGGGCAGTTAGAAGAAGTCATTTTAAAGACATTTGTTTCTTGATTTTTCCAAAATTGGGGGGGGTTAACTTTTTCTTCCCCCCCCACTTCTGAGTATTGGGGTTTGGGGTTAAACCCCCCTTCTCAGAATTTGGGGGGTTAACCCCCCAACCCCCCCGTGCCCATGTATGGCCCCACCCCCTCCCTCAAGCTCGAGAGCGGTCCGACCTACCCCCCGACCAATTTGGAAGTATATTTTTTTATTTACTGTCAAAAACACGGTTTTTTTAGTTACATTTTTTAGACCTAAATATGCTACATAAAATTTAATATTAGACCTAAAAACACTTAAATTATTAAGTTAAAAAACTTTGTTAAAAAATTGGACCCCTCTGACCCCCTCCTTAATTTGAAATCTCGCACCCGGGGTCCACCCCCCCCCCTAAAAAACCAGAGGGGTGGGGACCCCCCTGAACCCCGCCTAACAAATTTTGGCCTTCCACCCGGGGATGGACCCATAGGTGTTTTGGTCGGGTCCGCTAGGGGGGGTCCACCCACGGCACGGGTGGAAGGCCAAAATTTTTAGGGGTGGTCCGGACCCCCCTGGCTTTATAGGGGGGGTCGACCCCGGGTGCGAGATTTCAAATTTAGGGGGGGTCAATTTTTTAGCAAAATTTTTTTAACTCAATAATTTAAGTGTTTTTAGGTCTAATATTGAATTTTATGTATTAAAACAGCCTATTTAGGCCTAAAAAGTGTATTTAAACACTGTTTTTAACTAAAAAACCGTGTTTTTGACAGTAAATAAAAAATATACTTTCAAAATGGTCGGGAGGGGGGTCAGCTTCGCTAGGGGGGTCAAGCCGGACCGCTCTCAGAGCTTTGGGGGGGTGGAGGGGGGCCCTAAATTTTTTCTAGGGAGGGGGTCCAAAATTTTGGCTCTAGGGGGGTGGACCCCTCTCCCCCCCCCAAAAACACCTATGGATGAACCCCCCCCCCACCTTAGCGGACCCACCCAAAAACATCTAACATCTATTTTATTGCATTTAAAATGCAAGTAAAATAACTAGTTGGCCTAAAATTAATATAATAATTTTGACGTATTTTTCCTTTGAACTCAAAATGATATAGCATATAGGTTCATTCATTGTTCATTGTAAAATCATTATTTTAGGGATATAAAATCAGTAATTGATTACTTATTAGTAGAGTGTTGTTAACATGATCTTTATGTTACCACTACAAAATAGAAATTAAGTATTTTTTTAAAAATGTTTTTAGTTATTAATAATTCAAGTCATTATTTTTTTTGTCTAATACCCATAGGGGGGTTATACACTTATATCCCCAAAAATCCCGAATATAGTCGACACCCCCCCCCCCCCCTCCCACACCTAAAATTTGGGAGTACCGCGGACACCCCCCCCCCTAAAATTTATGGGGTCCCAGTACTAAAAACGCTAAAAATGGGGTATTTGAGGTATACCCCAAAAAAGTTTTGGGAACCCCTCCCCAAATTTCGAGGGTCGGGTATACCCCCCCCCCAAAAAAAAATCTGGGAGGCTGCTTACCTATGCTAATACCTCCTACCATCGAAAACCGTGGGGTCAAACTGCAGACCCAGACCGGTGCACTTCCTCTTCCCCCCGGATTTTTATTCGGGGGGGGGGGGTACAAGCAGAAGGAAAAAAAGCGGAATTTAAGTAAAAATAGGTCTAAAATAGCTTAAAATGTGTTAAACTATGCTAAAACTGCAAAAGTTTAACAAAAATAGGTCAAAAATGATGCAATAATTTTTTTAATACTTTTTGCATTTTAGCACAGGGGGAGGCACAGCCACTAATATAACAGGGGGGGCATTTCAAGACCGTGCACGGGTCTGCAGACCTATATGCTTCTTTCTCCTACGATAGTTTAACAGGTATAAGGGAAAAAAAGTCGATTCTTTAATTTTTTTAGATATTTACTGGTGCCTGCATGTTAGTAATGGTGGGAAATATTATAAGTTTCGTAACAGTGTTTTGGGCTGTCAGAATGTTTGAACGAGACGAGGAAATCGATTACAACATCTGGTGATTTCTGTGCATATGTGGAAAACCGCTCTATTAGTACGATTTCGAACAATAAAACTAAAAAAATGTGGTTTTTCTAGCGGATTCAGGACCTGCATTTACTTCGTCAGAATCATTGACATATTCACATTACCGGTGATGTAATTCTATTAAAGCAGTTGATTTTGTATTTGTGAAACTGTTTTTTAGCTTTGAAAAACTATTAAAAATTTAAATTGAGCACTTGCTTCAAAAGTGTCAGTTTTAGCAGCAATAACATAAAAACAGCTTGAAGTCCAACGTGAATGAAAGCTGGAATGGAATACATATTATAATATATAATAGATACGTGGTGGTCATGGAACCCCCCTTCTACTCCAGAGTGGAGGGGGAGGGTTAAAGGTTAACCCCCTACTCTCCAAATTTAGAAAAAAGAAAAGAAAAAAACATGTCTTCAAGCAGGGACGTAGCCAGGGGGGGCGGGGGGGGCGGCCGCCTCCCCTTCCCGAAACGATCGGACAGGAGGAAAAATAAGGATAATGGTTGGGCGGGGGGCCTCCGCCCCCCCCCCCGAAATGGTCGCCAGATAGTAAAATTTGGGGGTATTTAGAGAATAAAAATTCAAAATTTTCTAGCGCCTCGCTAATCGCTCGGCGCCAAACTTTAAAACAATTTTAGTACCCCAATGGACCCCCAAAAAGCAAAAATTTGTTCCGCTTCGCTCAGCGGTCACTTTCTATAGTATACATACATATATATCTCGTTATTTATGTTGCCTGATGCTAATGTTATTTCAAAGTTAGTACAATAATTTTTATAAGTAATAAGTACTACACAGAAAGCAAAACAAACAATCATATTGGTTACTTTATGTACCTCCCCCCTCCTAAATTTTCCTGCCGCCTATAGCATTGGCTCGGATTTTTTTCATATAGGTAGATACCCTAGAAAATCATGGGAGCCAGAGAAATGCTGCTCATGTGCTTTGGTTTACAATGTGGGTTTAGTCAAGCGGTCTGAAACTAACGTCTCTAAATTCCTTTTTTTGTAAAATCCAGGCTCTCCCAATGTGTGCTTGTGTGATTTTTAACTAAGGGTGTCCAGGGGGGTCCGGACCCCCCTGGCTTTTTAGGGGGGTCGACCCCGGGTGCGAGAATTCAAATTTAGGGGCGGTCAGGGGGGTCCAATTTTTCAGCAAAATTTTTTTAACTTAATAATTTAAGTGTTTTTACGTCTAATATTGAATTTTATGTATTAAAACAGCCTATGTAGGCCTAAAATGTGTATTTAAACACTGTTTTTAACTAAAAAACCGTGTTTTTGACAGTAAATAAAAAACTATGCTTTCGAATTGGTCGGGAGGGGGGGAGGAGGGGGGTCAGCCTCGCTAGGGGGGGTCAGGCCGGACCGCGCGCGAGCTGTGGGGTGGGGGGGGGGGGCCCCTGATTTTTTTCTAGGGGGGGGGTCCAAAATTTTGGTTTTATGGGAGGGGGTGCACCCCTCTGCCCATACATGGGCACAAGGGGGGGGGTTGGGGGGGGTTGGGGAGGGGGTTAACCCCCCCCCCCAAATTCTGAGAAGGGGGGTTTAACCCCCCCCCACTCAGAAGTGGGGGGGAGAAAAGGTTAACCCCCCCCCCAATTTTGGAAAAATGAAGAAAAAAATGTCTTTAAAATGACTTCTAACTGCCTCCAAACTTAAGTTTTGAGGTCAAAATGAATGTTTTAAGCAATAAAAAGCTCAAAAATGCAATAAAAAGGGCTTTTTGACCTAAAATTAGCGTTTTTTACCTATTTTTCCTTCAAAATCGAAAAACGATATGGGTAAAATGCACTCCGGAAAAAAAACGATATGGGTATTTTGCGTTTCTCGGATTTTAACCCCCCCCTAATTTGGGGTTTAACCCCCCCCCCCACTCCGGACCAACTTGCCCATGTATGCCTCTGCCCCCCCCCCAAAAACACCTATGATACTGGAAAGCTTCCAAACGATTGGCTAATATCCCTAGTTGTGCTAATTTTTAAAAAAAAAGTTAAAAACAATAACGATAACTATTGTCCAATCTCTTTGACAATTTTTTCTGTAAAACAATGGAGCATGACAAATTTTTCTCCTTTTTCCATAAAATTTTATCTAGGTCTCAACATGGTTTTAAGGATAAAAGTTCTACAGTCACACAACTCCTTTAAGAACTTAATGATTGGACCTTAGCTTTAAGACACAAAAAATGTATAGATGTAATTTATTTAGATTTTGCCAAGGTTTTCGACACTGTCTCACACCAAAAACGTTTATACAAACTTGAAAAATATGGGGTCACAGGGAAATTTTTAAGCTGGATTAAAGCTTTTTTGACAAACAGAATTTTAAAAGTAGCAATAAACAACTCAATTTCTAGCCTATACAAAGTTACAAGTTCAGGACCTCAGGGTTCTGTCTTAGAACCGTTCTTATTTTTGGTTTATATCAATGATATTGTGGAATGTGTGGAAAATTCCAAGATTAAATTATTTGCAGACGATACAAAAATTTATACAGAATTTTCCACCCACAATCAAGAGGAAAAGTGTTTAAAAGCTTCTAATATGCAAAAAGATCTTGATAAAATTGTAGAGTGGACAAAGTTATGGCAATTAAGACTAGCTGATAATAAATGTGAAACATTTCATATAAGTAACCGCGGTGATGTTGGCACCCACCGACAGCACCCACCGAGATCTAGCACCCACCGAGATCCTGTTTTTTTGAAGTTTTGAATTTTTTTTCCTGTTTTTATACAAAAATTAGGGTTTAATTTAAATTTAAAACTATATGTCTCAGTGGGTGCTGGAGCTTGTCCACTTTCTAGTGGTCCCTTTTTCCAGCACCCACCGAGATCTAGCACCCACCGAGATTTATTTTATCTACACGTTTTACACTTTAAAGAACAGTTTTATTGACATAAGTAATATTTATTCCTTTTTCCTGAAGTTTTGAATTATTTTTTACTGTTTTTATCTGAAAATTAGGGTGGGTTTTTACCCACTTACGTTAAAACATCCACTGCAACATGCCAAGAGAAACAAAGGATGATCAAATTGCCAGACTGGAAGCGGAGAATGCAGACCTCCAACGAAAACTGATGGATTTGGAGAAAAGATTCGCCAGGATGGAGGAAGAACGAGCTCCTGGTGTCAACACCGACTTGGTCGCATCCATCTGTGAACGTGTTCTGCAGCGTCTTCTTCCTATGATTGACAGTTATTTTAAACGCATGGTGATACAAAGAGAACATGAGACAATGCTGGTCGTATCTGGCCTACCAGAGAGCGATTCCTATGATGATGAAAAAGAGAATGTGACCGAGTTATTAAAGACCCTGGATAGTGGCGATACGGGAGAGGTCACTCCAGTTGAGTTCTTCCGTATCGGAAAAGCTAGTGACCGGCCAAGGCTCCTAAAAATAAGATTATTAAATAAACATTTCAGAAATAGAGCTGTACGTTCAGGAGGACAACTAAGGGGGGGGGGTCACTAAATTTGATAAAGTTTATGTAAGGCCGTCACTGAATGAGGAACAGTGAGTCTGTCAAAAGGAGTTGCTTGGCAAACTTCGAGAGCTTAGAGAAAAGAACAAGAAGGTTTCACTTCGGTATTCTGCTGATGGTGATCCCTTTTTGTTTGACATCACTCTTTTTGTTTGACATCACTCTCAGGGCTGCCCTAAATGTTTCAAAATAGGATATTGTGCGACTTAATTATCATTGTTGTGGTAAACTAAAACTTATACCTAGTATAAAAATTTTGTGTATGAATGCAAGAAGCCTTGCTAACTCCTTAGATGAGCTAGATGTTCTGATTTCAGGTGACGACTGTGCCTATGGTGATGTCGATATCTGCTTTATTTGTGAAACATGGCTCACTGAAACAACGACTGACCAAATGATTTTAAAAAACAGAAAATTTAATGTTTATCGAAGGGATCGACAGCATCGGCGGGGAGGTGGAGTAGTTCTATTGATTAAAAATATTTTTAGTTTTTTTATTTTTTATTAAAAATATTTTTTAAAAATACTTTGCCAAATTTTAATTCACCAAATATTGGGAAGTTGGACAACATGGTATTTACAACAAAAAAGGTATTTAAGGCCCTAAAAAAGCTCCCAAACAAATTGTCTCGAACACCTGACTGTTTTCCAGCTTACTTTTTAAAACGCTTGGCTAAAGTTATTGCTGAACCTTTTGCAATAATCTTTCAGATGTCTTTTGATTTTGGAGAATTACCACCTGATTGGAAAATAGCTTTATTAAACTTACTGTTTAAAAAAGGCACCAAAAGCCTAAAAGAAAATTATCGTCCAATTTCACTTACATCTTTTTCTTGTAAACTAATAGAACAGCTTGTCAAAGAAAAACTTCTTGTCTTTTTCCATATCATTTTGTCAAGGTTTCAACATGGTTTTAAGGCAAAAAGTTCTACAATAACACAGCTGTTGGAAACTTTAATGAGTGGACACAGGCACTAAAAGATAAATTTCTAATTGATGTCATTTACTTAGATTTTTCCAAGGTCTTTGACACCGTGTCACATCAAAAACTGTTATATAAGCTAGAAAAATATGGTGTTTCTGGTAAATTTTTTAAATGGATAAAAGAATTTTTAGTTGGGCGGGAAATTAAAGTTGTAATCAATAACTCAGTATCCAAATCATTTCCTGTAAGAAGTTCAGTTCCTCAGGGTTCTGTTTTAGGTCCATTTTTATTTTTGGTATATATTAATGATATTGTTGATTGTGTTAAGTTCTCACAAATTAGACTCTTTGCAAATGATATAAAGTTGTATGTAAAATCTTCATCTAAAGATTACCACATTCAAACCTTGAGACTTCAGCAAGATTTAGATAGAATACACAGCTGGTCACAAGCATAGGTGAGCACAATCGGGGAAGCTAGGGGGGGTGGTTACCCAGGGTAAATCGAATTTTGAATTCTAGGAGGGGGGTCCCAGGGGGGTCCGGACCCCCCCTAGCTTTTTAGGGGGGGTCGACCTGGGGTGCGAAATTTTGAAATCTAGAGGGGGGTCAAGTGGGGTCCGGTGTCCAAAGCAAAACAGTTTTAAACCATAACAACTTTAATAATTGTTCTTTTTATAGGATAATACTACATTTTATTGAATAAAAAGCCATATTCATGTATAAAAAGGGTGTAAAAGCATGAATATGTGATGAAAATTCACGTTTTTGGAAGAAAATTTAGTATAAAAAAGGTACCTAAAATTTTCCCGAGAGGGGAGGGGGGGTCAGATTTCAAAATCTAGAGGGGGGTCAGGCAGGGGTAAAAAATTCGGAAATTTGGGGGGAGGGGGGCCCCCCCGAGATTTTATTATAGGGGGGGGGCCCAAAATTTCGAGGCCAGGGGGGAGGGTGGACCCCACCCTGCCCCTTCCCCCTTTCTCACCTACGGTCACAAGACTGGCAACTGCAGTTATCTAATCACAAATGTGAAGTTCTTCATATTTGAAATAATAGCAAAGAGTTAATTTGTAAATATAATAAATATAAGCTTGGTAATAACGTACTTGCAACCATAGGTGTTTTTTGGGGGGGACAGAGGGGTGCACCCCCCCTAGAGCCAAAATTTTGGACCCCCCCCTAGAAAAAATTCAGGGGCCCCCCCTCCCCCCAAAGCTCGAGAGCGGTCCGGCCTGACCCCCCCTAGCGAGGCTGACCCCCCTCTCCCCCCCTCCCAACCAATTTGGAAGTATTTTTTTTATTTACTGTCAAAAACACGGGTTTACACTTTTTAGGCCTAAATAGGCTGTTTTAATAAATAAAATTCAATATTAGACCTAAAAACACTTAAATTATTTAGTTAAAAAAATTTTGCTAAAAAATTGGACCCCCCTGACCCCCCCCCCCCCTAAATTTGAAATCTCGCACCCGGGGTCGACCCCCCTAAAAAGCCCGGCGGGTCCGGACCCCCCTGGACCCCCCCTAAAAAATTTTGGCCTTCCACCCGGGGGTGGACCCCCCCTAGTGGACCCGACCAAAAACACCTATGCTTGCAACTACAGAATTGGTGCGTGACCTAGGTGTTTATATATCCCATGATATGAAATTTTCTAAACACTGTGAAATCACAGCAAAAAAAGCTATGAGAGTGACATCACTAATTTTTAGAACATTAAATTCAAACTCTAGAAATAATTTTCTCAGAGCATATAAGTCCTATGTTAGACCAATTCTGGAGTATGCTAGTGCAGTTTGGAACCCTTATTTACAAAAGGATATAAACATTTTGGAAAAAGTGCAACAAAATTTCACTAGACGTTTGTTTTATAAATGCAAGTTGTTACCTGTTGGTTATGAACTAGACTGAATTACCTAGGTTTAGAAAGATTAAAGGATCGAAGAGACAAAATTGATTTATATCAGTGCTTTAAAATTATACATTGCTTAAACAATTTGCAAGCCAATGATTTTTTTAAGTTTAACCTGCAGCCCACTCGTGGTCACAGGGACGTAGCCAGGGGGGGGGGGGGGGGGGGGGGGCCGCCCCCCCCCCCACCCCTAAACGGTCGGACAGGGAGAAAAATTAGGATTCGGGTGGGGGGGGGGGGCGGCCCCCCCCCACCCCCGAAATGGTCGCCAGATAGTAAAATTTGGGGGTTTTCAGAGGTTTAAAACTCAAAATTTTCTAACCTGATAAATACACTTATAAAACTTCTTCATACCCTAAATTAGACCCGTAGACTTGTTTTTTGTGGTTATTTTTGAGATTTGACATGCCTGTGTAATTTCTCCTATTGATTTGTTTAAGTCCGTCGGCTTAGCTGACCAAAAAGCAACTGAAACTGCCAAAAATTCCAATTTATGCGGAAATTGTCCTGTCTGGTTATAGATGAGGTATTTTAAACACTAAATATATTATTTATAAATATCAGTAAGGTAAATTTGTGTTGTAAGAAGAGTTGTGTTGTAGTCATAGGTGGGCAGGGGGGAAGTTGGGGGTTATACCCCCCAAAAATTCCGATTATAGCCGACCCGACACCCCCCATAAAATTTAGGGGTAACGGACACCCTCCCCAAAAATGTGGGGTGTCCTAGTACTAAAAACGCTAAATGTGGGGTATTTAGGTATACCCCAAAAAAATTTCGGAGCACCTTCCAGTGTCTGGTAAACCCCCCCCCCCAAATCCTAGAGGCTTCCAACCTATGGTTCTAGTCATAGGTAGGCAGCCTGCCTCAAAATTTGTGAGAAGAGGGCTCACAAAGTTTTTTTGGGTTTTACCTAAAAAAAAAACCAATTTTTAGCTTTTTTAGTACTAAGCGATCTCCCAAATTTTTTTAGTACTATGGGAGGAGGTGTCGGCAGTTTCAAGATTTTTGGGGGTATTACACCCCCAAACCCCGCCTGCCCACCTATGGTTGTAGTGCAAAATTTAGCAAACAACAACAAATTTTAAAAAATGCCTGTTTTAAAATATTATTAAATATTATATAATTAGTAATTACTTAGATTTTTCCGAGGAAAATCCGATAAAATACTAATATTTTAAGCATTAGGGTAACCGACTTAATTTCGGCCACCTTTTTTAATTTTTGTAGATAAGTTTTTTCTGGTTTTTCCAATCGACCCAAGATTTGGTCTGAAAAATCACACGATAGCTATTTTTGTTATTTCAGTGCAAAATTGTAAAATTTCTGTTACACTGACTTAAAGATCAGTGGAGGTTTAAAGTTTTTCTCAATAGTGACCAAAATTAAGGCGCAAGTCATTAACTTTGGCCACCTAGAAAAAACTGGCAATATCTATTGCCACAACAAACAATAGAATTTTTTAAAGGTTGCAAATTGATCCTCGGTATTGTTCTTGGTATAATCAAAAATTAAAAACATTTTATTTCATTTTTTGGGATGCGCGCGCATTTAGTGTAAAGTGACGTAGGCCAACAAGTTAATTTCCCGGCATTCAAATGGCTACTATGCCATTATTATGGAGAGTGTCATTTAAATGGAGAGGCTCATTATAATGGCCTACTTTTCCGTACTTTTTTATATAGGAGTTGCACATTTTTCGTTATATTATATATTTTTGGTACAATAACTTAATTTTTTCCCGTTTGCAAATTTTAAAAGTTAGCAAGACTTTAAAAAAATAATTACGTCAAAACCTTAAAAAACAAGTTTTAATAACCTATATATTTAGTTGAATTTTTTTTGGCTTAGAAAAACGTCAAAAAAAGTCAAACGAGCAAAAAAAAATTTTATAAAATAATACCGTAGTATGATAATATTTGAAAACAATTCGAAGTATTTTGCACTGTTAGCATGTCTTTGAGCAAATTAAAGACAGTATAAAATATTTAAAACCGCATAAAAAAGGCAGGTTTTTTCACGTGAATTTTAAGTGTGGCCGAAATTAACGGAATTTTAAACTGCGCAGTTAGTTAAACGCACTGCAAAGTGGTTTAAAAAAATATATCAAAACATGAAAATTAACAATTTTGAGCCTTAAATAGAAGTTATTTTAAGGTTATATAATGCTTCGTCTCGTAAATTGATGCAGTTTAAACACGAAGCAAAAATTAAGAAAATCACAAAAAATTACTTTTTGTATAAAATTGTTGATAATGCAGAATAATACAAATAAAAAACTTGCAAAAACACTTTTACATTCATCCAGTCACTTTTGTGCTAGCTCTTTTGTGTTTTAAAAATAAGCCAATTTTCTAACAACCTAAATCATACATGGGCACGGGGGGGTTGGGGGGTTAACTCCCCCAAATTCTGTGAAGGGGGTTCAACCCTTCTCCCACTTAGAAATGGGGGGAGAAAAGATTAACCCCCCCAATTTTGGAAAAATAAAGAAAAAATGTCTTTAAAATGACTTCTAACTGCCTTTAAACTTAGTTTTTGAGGTTAAAATGAATGTTTTAAGCAATAAAAAGCTCAAAAATGCTATAAATAGGGGTTTTTGACGTAAAATTAGCGTTTTTTACCTATTTTTCCTTCAAAATCGAAAAACGATATGGGTAAAATGCACTCTAAGTAAAACGATATGGGTATTTTGCGTTTCTACACTTTTAACGCCCCCCCTAAATTGGGGTTTAACCCCCCACTCCGGACCAACTTGCCCATGTATGCCCTAAATTGGTGGCCGAAATTAAGGCCTGGTCAAAATTAAGTCAGATACTCTATATAATTTTATTTTTTATTACCTACTACTAATATTTTGCATTATGAAATTTAATTGAAATTTTAGACACCCTAAAATATTAAATAATTACTTTGATTTTTCTCAGAAAAATTCATTAAAAGTATTATTTAACGTTATAAAATTTCATATTACGTGCTGGTCAGGTTACGTCGGGAAAACTAGCCAAAATATAATTTTTTAATTAAATTTTACATTTATTGGCTTAATACTCAACAATTAAAATATAATATGTCAATTAAAAAATTAGGCTAAAAAGCAACTGAAAATCGGTGGTAACAACGCGGAAATCACAAAACCTCAGGGAATTCTTCTGTATCAAGTGGCGACTAGGATCAAAGCGCAATGTCACCAGCACATTCCGCTCCTGACCAAACATATCGTTACAGAAGGAATTAAGTAAGATTTACAAGTACATTTGTAATAAAGTTAAAAACCATAGTCTGCTCGTCTCGTCCCAGACCTGTGCACTGCCCACCGGGGTTTTATGAAAAATGAGGGTGGGGGGTACGGGGGTCAATTCAAGGAGGAGGCAAACAAGAGAGAAAAAGAAAAAAAAAGAAGAAAAAGAGCTTCAAAAAGGCGAAATTTAAGTAAAAATAGGTTTAAAATGGCTTTCAAAACATTGAATTAGGTTGAAAACTGCAAGAAGTTTGCGATGATAGCGTCCTAATAGGTCAGAAATGGGGCCATAATTTTTGGGTACTTTTTCATTTTTGTGCGGGGAGTGCGGCACAGCCAGCTAATATTCCGAGGGCGAAATTACCAGACCGTGCACAGGTCTGCTTGTCCCAATACTTTCCTACTTTTATTTTCGAAATCCTCCCTTATTTAAACTCTCAAATGGACCCCCCTCCAGCTGAAAAATTTTGCGTAATAAACCAAGTGTTTTGATGTATACTTCTTGTTCTGTCTGTCCACTTAGGACTAATCAACTTGAAAGCTAACGCAAAGTAGGTAAAATATTCAATTTATTTCGCAGTATTAGAGGGATGACATTAATTAATATTTTATATTATGCACTTTTTTTGTTTAGGAGCGAGGTGCAGCTGACAGCTGCCCTGGATTTCCTCCTGGCTAAAACTGTCAGTGAATTTCAGTGAAGAAGAATTCATAGACGCCACTGGAATAGGAGTCCTTTGTTACTACGGATCAAAAATAAGAAGGCAGTACAATCATCATTTATTTTAAAAATTCCATTTTGAGTGGATTGAGAATTTAGAGAGCCAGAACATAGGAAAAGAGGACCAGTGCAGAAGGAAAACCATCACTACCTTGTCAGACTTGTGCACAATCTGAAAATGCCCCCTTGAGAATATTAGTGCCTCCTGCCCCCCTCTTTTTAGCCCCGCCCAAAAACTGAAAAGTACCAAAAAATCATGGCGCCATTTTTGACTTGTTATGACCCATTCATTGTAAGACATACATAATTTTTGCAATTTTTAGCTCTATTTTTTATCGTTTTAAGCCGTTCTATACTGATTTTTACCTAAATTTGGCTTTTTTGTTCTTTTCTTGTTTTTCTTTTTTGATTGTCTCTTTGTTTTATTGCCCCCCGGTTAAAAAAATTGGCCCTTGTGCTTCCCCCTATGTTGGTAATTTTTCCTCCCTCAAATAAATTTCTGAGGGGGTGGGTGTATGTATATGTCTGAGCACTGTGTTCTTAAGAAGCTAGGAGTTAATAAAGCATTAAGAAATTTTTTATTTTTTCTACTACTCAAATATTAAAGTTTGATACCAAAACTTTTAATTTGTTAAAACATTACCTCAAATCTTTTTTTTAGCATTATTTATGGTGCCTTGTTTTTTGCACATTATAGTCTAACAGCGTGTTTGTGAAATTAAATTGCAGCTTAAATTGGCACCTGGAAAAGCTTATCCAAAATTCCTTGGTCCTCATTGAAATTCTCTGTCACAGGACAAGTTTTAATAAATTATATAAGAACAATTTACTTCACAGTATTCTGAGTAAATTGAGACGTACCGAGAGCAGCTACTAAATCAGCGGTAATCTTTCAATATGGGAAGACTTATGGGTAAATTTATGCATTTATAATTTAAATATTGCGTTACTTTGTATTTGTATTGCACTACTTGTGTTTTTAATTTTTAAACCTCTGCAATAAAAAATATTTTATTCTATAAAATATTGTGTAAAATATTTGTATAGTGAGCTCTAAAATTTTTAAAAGACTAATTACCATTAAGCTCCTCATATTTAAGTTTTCTGCAAAAGGAACATTTTGCAAAAATGACAAAAATTAAAGCTGGAATTGTTGTCTTTAATAAATTATTTCGTCGTCACTACAGCAAAATTAGCGACTGCGACCAGCGGAGTGCCCAGGATTCCATTTGGGGGGGTTGGTCGGAGGGTAAATATTAACCCTGAGAGGGGTTGGGCGAGAGCTCGCAGCGAACTCAAGGGGCAGAGCTCCTTGTCAGGGGGGTCCGGGGGGCATAAAATAATTAAATAAATAAATAAAATACATACATAAATACTGACTGTCACCATAAAATACACGTGATTGTCACTCATTCTGTAGTGAATAGCGTGCTGTTTGACATTTGAAACAGGCTACAATTGCAAAAATGCTATACAAATTGCGACTCTTTTTGCCGAAGCAACGGTTATTTATACTACGTTCGTAAATCGATGTAGAAAAATATAAATTACTATTTAGTCTGATGTAAAACAATCGTCGAAGCGGGCCGACGGGGGAGCGCCTAAAAAAGAAATACATTGAAGAATTCTGGAGCTACTCGGCCAAAACAGTTGAAGAAGCTTTGGAGAGGTAACCATTTCATTTTATTTAAAACAACTAATACTTGTTCACACCGGTGTGGAACGGAGTACAAGTAACAATTATTGATGGGCGCAACCCCCGGTACAGCTAACCGCAATTGAATTTTTCCAAAAATCCGGAACAGGAGCCGAAACCGGAATTTTAAATTTTGCCCGGAAAACCGAAAACCCGGAACTGCCTATAAAACTGCGAAACCACCGGAAATTTTTCGGGAAACCGTTCCGGCAAATTTAAAATTTGGCGGGAAATTCAAAACGGAAATTTTCAAAATTATGCATTGAACATCCGAACCCAGAAGCTGCTGATTTATGAGAACACTGTGTTTTGACCGAAAAGGGGTAAAAATTCAAATCGGAGCCCCGTTCTAGGGTGGGGGAAGCAAAATTTCGGAGGGGGCGAGACCCTCACCTTTTTCTTGTTGATCTATGTGGTTTTTTATTTAATTTTTAAAAATTTTCAAAACCCGGAAATTTTTGCTTTTTCTTTTTTGGGGAAAATAACGTAAAAATAGATCAAAATATAAAGAGGCTCTAAATTGTGTTAAAATAGCGAATATTTTTTATGTTTTCAAGTGTTAAGAAAAAAATAGCCTTAGCCAATAAAAAAAGCCGCGGGTCATCGCTGGACCGTGTGTAGTTCCTTGATCAACCTATATTTGATTAATATTTTTTTAGCCCGATTAAAGGGGCCGAAAAGCAGGAAACGGTAAAAGATAAAGAAAAAAGTGCTTCTGCATCTGGAAACCAAAGAGCCAAAGAAAGTTAAGGAAAAATTAAACTTCCGCCGTGCAAAACGGAGAACCATCAGATCAAGTTTAGACAAAAGCATATTATTGATAGTAGTATATTTTTTTTGCTTTAAGTGTTCAAACATTGAGTGTTTGTAAGAACGTATTTATTCTTTTGCGAACACAAAATACTACCTATTTAATAAATTTTTGAACTTAAACACTAATCTACTTCAATGCTATTGTGGCTTTTGTTTTTTGTAGCTTTAAAATTTTATTCCAGAATTTTACGGATTCAAAGTTACCTTAAAAATACTAATGGGCATGGGGCTTTGGGCTGTGTGTGAACCGGAGGAGGAAACAGGGCAGCGTTCCCCTCTTTTTGTTTTAAAACCAGCTCCAGCATTTTACTTCAGAAAAAGCACTGAATAGAATGAATTTTTGTCCATATTACTTTTTGTACGTCTTAAAGTCTAGATAAGACCATGTTGATTGGTTTTTCAATTTAATGATAGCTGATATGTGTTGATTTGACAAACATACAAGTAATGCTTTCTCTGACCAGTCTTAGTATTGAATAGATATTTTTTGTTAAATTATCCCAAAGAACAAAATAGCATTAATTCAAAACAACAAAAATTTAGTCGTATATGAGCTCACGAATTTTCCATAGAAATAGTTTGAGTAAATGAGGCTTTTAACCATAGGCTAAACGTTATACCCCAAAATGCCGATTAGGCACCTATATTCCCCCTAAAATTTGGGGTACCCCGACACCCTAAAAATTTGGGGGTCCCGATACCTAGGTGCACGGTTTGGACTCGTTTTATTTGGGAGGATTTGCCTCCCCCGTCCAGCCCCCCCGCCAAAAAATGAAAAGTACCCTAAAATTATGACGCCATTTTTGACCTATGATGACGCCATCATTGCGAATTTTTTTGCAGTTTTTAGCCTATTTCAATGTATTTTAAGCCATTTTAGACCTATTTTTACCTTATTTCCGCTTTTTTGTTCCTTGTTTGGGTTGTTTTTTATTACAGACTACAGAACAGCGACTTATTTATAGCTAAATTAGGTCGGCTATAAAAAATTAAAACCATGTGATGTGACCACCTAAAACGCAACCCTGTTGCTAGTATATCGTTTCGGTTAAAAGCATAGGTGGGCAGCCTCCCGGATTTCGGGGAGTAAACCCGACCCCCGAAATTTGGGGGGTGGAGTGTCCCAAAAATTTTTGGGGGTATACCTCAAATACCGCATTTTTAGCGTTTTTAGTACTGGGACAGACATGCGCACGCCCCCCCCCCCCCGGGGGTTAAAACGGGGGGGGGAGGGCAATTCCAAAATGGGGGGGGCACGGAGGGGGGGGGCAACTTTTTTGAAACGGGGGGGGCAATAAAACGGGGGGCAAGCAGGGGGGAAAGAAAAAAAAAGAGAAAAAAAGAGAAAAAAAGAAGGGAAAAGGGAAAAAAAGGACAAAAAAAAGCGGAAATAAGGTAAAAATAGGTCTAAAATGGCTTAAAATACATTGAAATAGGCTAAAAACTGCAAAAAATTCGCGATGATGGCGTCATCATAGGTCAAAAATGGCGTCATATTTTTAGGGTACTTTTCATTTTTTGGCGGGGGGGGGCAATAAAACGGGGGGAAGCAAATCCTCCAATAAAACGGGGGGCATTTTCAAACCGTGCACAGGTCTGCTGGGACCCCCCAAATTTTAGGGGGGGTGTCCGGGGTACCCCCAAATTTTAGGGGGAGTGTCGGCTATAATCGGCATTTTGGGGGGTATAACCCCACTCCTCCCCCTGCACCTATGGTTAAAAGCCTCACATTCCTCGAGGTATTTCTATGGAAAAGTCGTGAGCTCATATACGACTAAATTTTGTTGTTTTGATTTAATGCTATTTTGTTCTTGGGATTATGGAAGATTTGACAAAATACCTATTCAATACTAAGACTGGTCAGAAAGACAGCATTACTTGTATGTTTGTCAAATCAACACATATCACTCATTAAATTGAAAAACCAATCAACATGGTCTTATCTAGGACTTTAACGCGAGGTGATATGGACAAAAATTCATTCTATTCAGTGCTTTTTCTGAAGTAAAATGCTGGAGCTGGTTTTAAAACAAAAGAGGGGAACGCTGCCCTGTTTCCTCCTCCAGGTCACACACAGCCCAAAAGCCCATGCCCATTACTATTTTGGTAACTTTGAATCCGTAAAACTCTGGAATAAAATTTTAAAGCTACAAAAACAAAAGCCACAATAGCATTGAAGTAGATTAGTGTTTAAGTTCAAAAATTATTAAATAGGTAGTATTTTGTGTTCGCGAAATAAATACTGTTCTTACAAACACTCAATGTTTGAACACTTAAAGCAAAAAAATATACTACTATCAATAATATGCTTTTGTCTGACCTTGATCTGATGGTTCTCCGTTTTGCACAGCGGAAGTTAATTTTTCCTTAACTTTCTTTGGCTCTTTGGTTCCAGATGCAGAAGCACTTTTTCCTGTATCTTTTGCCGTTTTTCCTGCTTTTCGGCCCTTTAATTGGGCTAAAAAATAATCAAATATAGGTTGATCAAGAACTGTACACGGTCCAGCGATGACCCCCAGCACTTTTTAGTGGCTAAGGCTATATTTTCTCAACACTTGAAAACATAAAAAATATTCGCTATTTTAGCACAATTTGAGCCTCTTTATCTTTTGATCTATTTTTACGTTATTTTCCCCAAAAAGAAAAAGCAAAACTAGTCCCGGGTTTTGAAAATTTTAAAAAATTAAATACTCACCAACATAGATGAACAAGGGGGAAGTAAGGTGGGGTCCGCCATCCCCCTCCGAAATTTTGCTTCCCCACCCCTAGAAAAAATCCAGGGGAACCGCCTCCCCCCAAATTTTCGAATTTTTACCCCCCTCGAGCGTGGACGCGGTGTTACTAGTGATGGGCAGTTCCGCTTCTGGGTTCCGGATGTTCCGGGCATAATTTGGAATTCCGTTGATTTTTGCAAAATCTAAATTCCTGTTCTGGTTCCGGTGTTCCGGTGGTTTCGCAGTTTTATAGGCAGTTCCGGGTTTCGGTTTTCCGGGCAAAATTTAAAATTCCGGTTTCGGCTCCTGTTCCGGATTTTTGGAAAAACTCAATTCCGGTTCCGGTGTTCCGGGGGTTCCGCCCATCAATACTTGTTACTTGTCTCATTCCACACCGGTGTGAACAAGTATTAGTTGTTTTAAATAAAATAAAATGGTTACCTTCCAATTCTTCGACTGTTTTTGGGCCGAGTAGCTCCAGAATTCTTAAATCTATTTCTTTTTTAACCGCTCCCCCGTCGGCCCACTTTAACGATTGTTTCACATCAGCTAAATAGTAATTTATATTTTTCTACATCGATTTACGAACGTAGTATAAATAGCCGTTGCTTCGGCAGAAAGAGTCGCAATTTGTATAGCATTTTTGCGATTGTGACCTGTTTCAAATTTCAAACAGCACGCTATTCACTACAGAATGAGTGACAATCACGTGTATTTTATGGTGACAGTCAGTATTTATATATTTATGTATGTATGTATTTTATTTATTTATTTAATTATTTTATGCCCCCCGGACCCCCCTGACAAGGAGCTCTGCCCCTTGACCCCGCTGGGGGGCTCTCGCCCCCCAGACCCCCTCTCAGGGTTAATATTTACCCTCCCCAGACCGCCCCCCCCCAAATGGAATCCTGGGCACTCCACTGGTGACAGTGGCTCATTTTGCTGTAGTGACGACGAAATAATTTATTAAAGACGACTTCCAGCTTTAATTTATTCTCTTTTTTTGCAAAATATTCCCTTTCCAGAAAACTTAAATATAAGGAGCTTAATGGTCATCATCTTTTACAAATCTTAGAGCTCACTATACAGAATCTTACGCAATTTTTTATAGAATAGAATATTTTTTATTGCAGAGGTTAAAAAATTAAAAACACAAGTAGTGCAATACAAATACAAAGTAACGCAATATTTAAATTAAAAATTATAAATTTACCCATAAGTCTTCCCATATTGAAAGAGTACCGCTGTTTAAGTAGCTGCTCTCGGTACGTCTCGATTACTTCGGATACCTTGAAATAAATTGTTCTTATATAATTTATTAAAACTTGTTATATGACAGAGAATTTCAATGAGGACCAGGGAATTTTAAACATTTCGAGGTGATTTAAGCTGAGCTAATTCACAACACGCTGTTAGACTATTGTGTGCAAAAAACAAGGCACCATAGATAGGTCTCAGAAAAGGGTTAGAGATACTGTTTACAGTTTAAAAGTTTTGGTATGGAACTTTTCTATTTGGGTCGTAGAAAAAATAAAATTTCTTAATGCTTTATTAAGTTGTAGTTCTCAAGACGCAGTGCTCAGACCTGTGCGTGCACCCACCCCCTCAGAAATTTATTGAGGGGGGAGGAATTCCAACATGGGGGGAAGCACAAGGGCCAATTTTTTTAACCGGGGGGCAATAAAACAGGGGGACAATAAAAAAAAGAGAAAAAACAAGAAAAGAACAAAAAAGCCAAATTTAGGTAAAAATAGGTATAAAACGGCTTAAAACGATAAAAAATAAGCTAAAAATTGCAAAAATTATGTGTTGATGGATGGGGTCATAACAAGTCAAAAATGGCGCCATAATTTTTTGGTACTTTTTCGTTTTTGGGCGGGGCTTGGGGGGGGGGGCAGAGCCACTAATATTCTCAAGGGGGCATTTTCAGATTGTGCACAAGTCTGACAAGGTAGTGATGGTTTTCCTTCTGCACTGGTCCTCTTTTCCTATGTTCTGGCTCTCTGAGTGCTCAATCCACTCACAATAAAATTTTTAAAATAAATAATAATATTACTGCTTGTTCTATTTGATCCGTAGTAACAAAGACTCCTATTCCAGTGGCGTCTATGAATTCTTCTTCACTAAAACCGCTGACAGTTTTAGCCAGGAGGAAATCCAGGGCAGCTGTCAGCTGCACCTCGCTCCTAAACAAAAAAAGTGCATAATTTAAAATATTAATTAATGCATTCCTCTGCTACTACAAAATAATTTGAATATTTTACCTACTTTGCGTTAGCTTTAGTTGATTAGTCCTAAGTGGACAGACAGAACAAGAACTATACATCAAAACACTTGGTTTATTACGCAAAATTTTTCAGCTGGAGGGGGGTCCATTTGAGAGTTTAAATAAGGGAGGATTTCAAAAATAAAAGTAGGAAAGTATTGGGACAAGCAGACCTGTGCACGGTCTGGTAATTTCGCCCTCGGAATATTAGCTGGCTGTGCCGCACTCCCCGCACAAAAATGAAAAAGTACCCAAAAATTATGGCCCCATTTCTGACCTATTAGGACGCTATCATCGCAAACTTCTTGCAGTTTTCAACCTAATTCAATGTTTTGAAAGCCATTTTAAACCTATTTTTACTTAAATTTCGCCTTTTTGAAGCTTTTTTTCTTCTTTTTTTTTCTTTTTCTTTCTTGTTTGCCTCCTCCTTGAATTGACCCCCGTACCCCCCACCCTCATTTTTCATAAAACCCCGGTGGGCAGTGCACAGGTCTGGGACGAGACGAGCAGACTATGGTTTTTAACTTTATTACAAATGTACTTGTAAATCTTACTTAATTCCTTCTGTAACGATATGTTTGGTCAGGAGCGGAATGTGCTGGTGACATTGCGCTTTGATCCTAGTCGCCACTTGATACAGAAGAATTCCCTGAGGTTTTGTGATTTCCGCGTTGTTACCACCGATTTTCAGTTGCTTTTTAGCCTAATTTTTTAATTGACATATTATATTTTAATTGTTGAGTATTAAGCCAATAAATGTAAAATTTTTAAAAAATTATATCTTGGCTAGTTTTCCCGACGTAACCTGACCAGCACGTAATATGAAATTTTATAACGTTAAATAATACTTTTAATGAATTTTTCCGAGAAAAATCAAAGTAATTATTTAATATTTTAGGGTGTCTAAAATTTCAATTAAATTTCATAATGCCAAATATTAGTAGTTAGTAGGTAATAAAAAATAAAATTATATAGAGTATCTGACTTAATTTTGACCAGGCCTTAATTTCGGCCACCAATTTAGGGCATACATGGGCAAGTTGGTCCGGAGTGGGGGGTTAAACCCCAATTTAGGGGGGGGGTTAAAATCTGAGAAACGCAAAATACCCATATCGTTTTTTTTCTGGAGTGCATTTTACCCATATCGTTTTTCGATTTTGAAGGAAAAATAAGTAAAAAACGCTAATTTTACGTCAAAAAGCCCTATTTATAGCATTTTTGAGCTTTTTATTGCTTAAAACATTCATTTTAACCTCAAAACTTAAGTTTGGGGGCAGTTAGAAGTCATTTTAAAGACATTTTTTTTCTTTATTTTTCCAAAATTGGGGGGGGTTAACTTTTTCTCCCCCCCCCCACTTCCGAGTGGGGGGGGGTTAAACTTAAACCCCCCTTCTCAGAATTTGGGGGGGTTAACCCCATACATGGGCAAGTTGGTCCGGAGTGGGGGGGGGTTAAACCCCAAATTAGGGGGGGGGGTTAAAATCCGAGAAACGCAAAATACCCATATCGTTTTTTTTCTGGAGTGCATTTTACCCATATCGTTTTTCGATTTTGAAGGAAAAATAGGTAAAAAACGCTAATTTTAAGTCAAAAAGCCCTTTTTATTGCATTTTTAAGCTTTTTATTGCTTAAAACATTCATTTTGACCTCAAAACTTAAGTTTGGAGGCAGTTAGAAGTCATTTTAAAGACATTTTTTTTCTTCATTTTTCCAAAATTAGGGGGGGGTTAACTTTTTCTCCCCTCCCCCCACTTCTGAGTGGGGGGGGTTAAACCCCCCTTCTCAGAATTTGGGGGGGGTTAACCCCCCCAACCCCCCGTGCCCATGTATGGTTAACCCCCCAACCCCCCCGTGCCCATGTATGATTTAGGTTGTTAGAAAATTGGCTTATTTTTAAAACACAAAAGAGCTAGCACAAAAGTGACTGGATGAATGTTGGAAAAAGTGTTTTTGCAAGTTTTTTATTTGTATTATTCTGCATTATCAACAATTTTATACAAAAAGTAATTTTTTGTGATTTTCTTAATTTTTGCTTCGTGTTTAAACTGCATCAAATTTACGAACGAAGCATTATATAACCTTAAAATATCTTCTATTCAAGGCTCAAAATTGTTAATTTTCATGTTTTGATATTTTTTTTCAAAATCACTTTGCAGTGCGTTTAACTAACTGCGCATTTTAAGATTCCGTTAATTTCGGCCACCTTAAAATTTAGGTGAAAGAACCTGCCTTTTTTATGCGGTTTTAAATATTTTATACTGTCTTTAATTTGCTCAAAGACATGCTAACAGTGCAAAATACTTCGAATTGTTTTCAAATATTATCATACTAGGGTATTATTTTATAAAATTTTTTTTTGCTCGTTTGACTTTTTTTGACGTTTTTCTAAGCCAAAAAAAATTCAACAAAATATATAGGTTATTAAAACTTGTTTTTTAAGGTTTTGACATAATTATTTAAAGTCTTGCTAACTTTTAAAATTTGCAAACGGGAAAAAATTAAGTTATTGTACCAAAAATATATAATATAACGAAAAATGTGCAACTCCTATATAAAAAAGTACGGAAAAGTAGGCCATTATAATGAGCCTCTCCATTTAAATGACACTCTCCATAATAATGGCATAGTAGCCATTTGAATGCCGGGAAATTAACTTGTTGGCCTACGTCACTTTACACTAAATGCGCGCGCATCCCAAAAATGAAATAAAATGTTTTTAATTTTTGATTATACCAAGAACAATACCAAGAATAAATTTGCAACCTTTAAAAAATTCTATTGTTTGTTGTGGCAATAGATATTGCCAGTTTTTTCTAGGTGGCCAAAGTTAATGACTTGCGCCTTAATTTTGGTCACTATAGAAAAAAATTTTAAACCTCCACTGATCTTTAAGTCAGTGTAACAGAAATTTTACAATTTTGCACTGAAATAACAAAAATAGCTATCGTGTGATTTTTAGACCAAATCTTGGGTCGATTGGAAAAACCAGAAAAAACTTATCTACAAAAATTAAAAAAGGTGGCCGAAATTAAGTCGGTTACCCTAATGCTTAAAATATTAGTATTTTATGGATTTTCCTGGGAAAAATCTAAGTAATTACTAATTATATAATATTTTAATAATATTTTAAAACAGGCATTTTTTAAAATTTGTTGTTTTGTTTTGCTAAATTTTGCACAACAACCATAGGTGGGCAGGCGGGGTTTGGGGGTGTAATACCCCCAAAAATCTTGAAACTGCCGACACCTCCTCCCATAGTACTAAAAAAACTTGGGAGATCGCTTAGTACTAAAAAAGCTAAAAATTGGGTTTTTTTTTTAGGTAAAACCCAAAAAAATTTTGTGAGCCCTCTTCTCACAAATTTTGAGGCAGGCTGCCTACCTATGACTAGAACCATAGGTTGGAAGCCTCTAGGATTTGGGGGGGGGGGTTTACCAGACCACCGAAATTGGAAGGTGTCCCGAAATTTTTTTGGGGTATACCTTAAATACCCCATTTTTAGCGTTTTTAGTACTAGGACACCCCACATTTTAGGAAGGGTGTCCGGGGTACCCCTAAATTTTATGGGGGGTGTCGGGTCGGCTATAATCGGAATTTTTGGGGGTATAACCCCCAACTTCCCCCCTGCCCACCTATGACTACAACACAACTCTTCTTACAACACAATTTTACCTTACTGATATTTATAAATAATATATTTAGTGTGTAAAATACCTCATCTATAACCGACACAAACAATTCGCATAAATTGGAATTTTTGGCAGTTTCAGTTGCTTTTTGGTCAGCTAAGCCGACGGACTTAAACAAATCAATAGGAGAAATTACACCAGGCATGTCAAATCTAAAAAAATACACTTTGTAATTTGCTGAAGATACACGTCATGTAAACACCTCACAAAAATTGTTTTAACCCATCTATCTATCTGAAAAGTTATTTTTAAACTGATCAATTTATTCATCCGTGTATTTTTATATCAATTCATCATATTCTTGTATTGGATTTGGATATATCTAAAAAATGAATTGCTGATATTATATTCAAATTTTGTGAGAAAAAACCTAAGGCTAAATTCATAGGTGAGAAGAGTCTGGGACGGGAAGCTAGGGGGGTGGGGTGGTTACCTGGGGGTAAATCAAATTTTAAGTTCTAGGAGGTGGGTCCCAGGGGGGTCCGGACCCCCCAAGTTTTTAGAGGTGGTCAACCTGGGGTGCAAAATTTTGAAACCTAGAGGGGGGTCAGGTCAGGTGGCGTCTGGTGTCCAAAGCAAAACAGTTTTATACCATAATAACTTTAATAATTGTTTTTTATAGGATAACACTACATTTTATTAAATAAAAGCGATATTCTGGTGTAAAAAGGGTGTAAAAACATAAATATATGTTAAAATTGACGTTTTTGGAAGAAAATTCAGTATAAAAAAGTAACTAAAATTTTCCCGAGGGGGGATCAGATTTCAAATTCTGGAGGGGGCCAGGGGCAAAAAATTTGGAAAGTTGGGGGGAGGGCCCCCTAGATTTTCGTCTAGGGGGTCCCAAAATTTCAAGGTTAGGGGGGGTGGACCATAGGTGAAAAAGGGGGGAGGTAGAGTGGGGTCCACTCCCCCTGGCTTTGAAATTTTGGGACCTACCTAGACAAAAATCCAGGGGCCCTCCTCTTTCCTTAAATTTTCAAATTTTTTCACCCTGACCTCTCTCCTAGTTTGGGAGCGGAACCCCCCCGCTTCCCCTCGGGAAAATTTTAGGTACTTTTTTATACTCAATTTTCTGCCAAAACCGTGAATTTTTAACACAGATTCATGTTTTTACACCCTTTTTACACCAGAATAGCGCTTTTTATTCAATAAAATGTAGTATTATCTTATAAAAAGAACAATTATTAAAGTTTTACGGTTTAAAACTGTTTTGCTTTGGACACCGGACATAATTAGTTAGTCAAGCATACCTACCTTAAACGAAACCCGTAAGCCTAGATACACTCGGTATGATTCCCATAAGCGTAAAATTCGATTTGACCGACCCTAATGTAAAATACACTTATAAAACTTCTTCATACCCTAAATTAGACCCGTAGACTTGTTTTTCGTGGTTATTTTTGAGATTTGAGCTTTTGATTAGAAGTTATAAGCCGATTTATACCCAAAAATTGCCCTATTT
This sequence comes from Microlaimidae sp. YZB2_3, assembly GCA_030248175.1. Classification (NCBI taxonomy): domain Eukaryota; kingdom Metazoa; phylum Nematoda; class Chromadorea; order Desmodorida; family Microlaimidae; species Microlaimidae sp. YZB2_3. The sequence continues at coordinate 26,448 of JASAMX010011713.1, read as the reverse complement.
TGGCATGTACAATTTATGTTATTAAGAAATTTTTTATTAAGCCTTTAATCAAATTAATATATTTTTTTCGTATTACCAAGTGTCTGGCAGTTACAAATATACTTTTATTTTTTTTATGGTAACAAGCAATTTTTTATTATATAATAACCGTTCAAATACCCATAAAATTTCAGTTGTAAAAAAATCACAATTTTGAAAAGCAACTTAATAAAAATCAATTATATTACAAATTTTTTGATTTTTAGCTTTTGCTTAGGAACAATAAATCGGTAAAAAAACTAAGTTTAAATTAGCGTTTAAAGCCAAAAAATTTGTTGTCCATGTTTTTGTTGGTCCATGTAACTTATGAATTTTTAATTTTTTTGAAAATTTTTAGATTTTTTAGACTTCTAGCATTGTTAAAACATAGTTTTTAATTTAATTTGTGTGTTTACAATTTTTTTTTATTAACATCGTATTTGTAAATTGCATATGCTGAAAAAGGTCATTTTTGGGTATAAATTAGTTCATAACTCTTTTCGATAAGGCCAAATCTTAAAAATAACCATTAAAACGAAGTTTACGTGTTTGATTTAGTGTACAAAGATGTTTTATATGTGTACTTTACTTTAGAATCGGTCACATCGAATTTTGGGACGCGTATGGGAATGGTACCGATACACTCAAAGCCTTAAGTAAAACTCCTTATGTAAATGCTGTAAATTGATACTTTGTGTAAACTTTGTGTATTGCGGCAATGCTTGTTTATTTTTTTCAACAACAATAAACTATTAAAAAAGAAAAAAATTAAAATTTAAATTATAATCAACTCAAACGTCCACAATATTATTGTATTCATGAATTGCGGACTACTGTGTAAATGGACTTTTATCTTTCTCAAGCCCTCAATGGCTCCACGTAATAATACCAGCGTAAAAATTCCTTCGACATTTGACTTTCTAACAAATAACATTCTGGTAAAAATACCATCGGGTAATTTGACAATCTTACTGATTGACCTTCGGGCTTATTTTTCCTGAACCTAAGCAAAACCTAAAAATCAAGCTAAATTGATCGATGGTCAATTAGTCCGAATGTGAAATTACCCGATAGTATTTGGCAAGCACTAAAAGACACCTACTACACCGACGGACCTAAGCAACCTAAGCAAAACCTCAAAATCAAACAAAACATTAAATTTAGCTTGATTTTAAGGCTTTGCTTAGGTTGCTTATGGAAATTTTTAGTAACAAGAGAGGCTATCACCCCTCGGTCGGTCCGTCGGTGTAGTAGGTTTAGTAGGTGTGGTAGGTGTCTTTTAGTGCATGCCTAGTATTTTTACCAGAATGTCATTTGTCGAAAGTTTTTTTACTGAAGGTATTTTTACGCAGGAATAATTACTGGAAACGTTCTCAATAACAGTTTCCATCATTTTCGGCGCTAGGAAAAAATACCTTCTGCAATATCTTCGGAAAGAATCTCTTCTGAAATAATAACTTTTGCAAAAATATATTCCAGTAAAATATCTTCAGAAAAAATAACTACTCGACGTGCGCCGCGGAAGATACTATGCTGGAAGGTATTCTTTCCGCCCTTCAAGAAATAAACCGACAAGTAAGACGCGCAGCGAAAATAAAATAAAACAATCTTATAATTTAAAACATTGACAACTATGCGATTTTTCAAGCCAAAAACAAAGCTATAAAATATGTCATTTGATTTAATCTAAATATTTCCGAAAAAACTAATGTTTGAATAAAGTGTTATACATAAAAATCAGCGTGTTCGAGTGTGCACAACGTTGATTTGTCATTTTTTAGTTTCTTTAAAAATTTTCAAAAACGATCAATGGTAAAGTGTGCTAAATTATTACACTACTTTAAATACAAATTAATACACTCTTAAATTTATTAAACTAAATTACTAAATTAAATAGTACGGTGGTTTGTTTAATTTTAAAAGTAAAATTGCTATTTATGGACAAATTAAAAACTTAATGCTTTTAAAAACTCAAAGTATAAAATCATACTAGTGAAAAAGGCTTTAATTAAATTTCTTTTTCCTGAGCTTAAGTAAAACATTGAAATCAAGCTAAATTGTTGTGAATCATTCTTTAAAATAATCCTTTCTTAAAAAAATTCGTTGTTTAGTTTGTAATGTTTTAAATAATGCGATTAGTTTATTTTGATTCCACTATGCCAAACTTTATGGTTTTAAAAATTCAGTATAAAACATTTTTAGTTAGTCTAAAATACTTTATTTTTCCTAAGCCCAAACAAAACCTAAGAATCAAGCTAAATTGTATTATGATACATTATTAAATAATGCTTCTTTTAAAAAATGTTGATATTTTTGTAATCAATAGTTTGTACGTAATGTTTTAAATTATAAGATTTGTTTACTTCCAATCCGCTGCGCGTCTCACTCGTCGGAGAATACCTTCCAGCATAGTATCTTCTGCGACACACGGCGAGAAGTTATTTTTTTCGAAGATATTTTACTAGAAAGTATTTTTGCAAAAGTTTTTATTGCAGAGGAGATTCTTTCCAAAGATATTATGCAGAATGTATTTCTTCCGGACCCCTAATTTTCAGTACACTAAATTTTGAGCACGCTCAAAAATAATTTTTCAAACATATATTACCTGACGTGAACATCTGTTTTAGTAAGCTAAACAGTTTTAAACGCTTTTTTAGATTTTTCCTAATAGCCTAAGCAAAATTTAAAAATCAAGATAGACTTTATCATTAATATATTTTTAGGTGTGCGGCAACTTTCCTCTTTTACAAAGGTCTTTCAACATCTCGTCTTCGGAGAACTGGTTTTTTAAACATAATGTCTTCGGAAGACTCCTTTTTGGTGCCACTTTATAAGCATACCTTTTAGAGAAAAGGTTTTTGCTCAAAGAAAATTTTTCCAAAGACGAGTTTTTCAAAGATGAGCTTAAAAGACGACCGCAAACCCCATATGTAGAAGACGAGATGTTAAAATACGTAATGTAAAAAACGAAAATTCCAGGCACCATTATTGAAGTTTTTAGTGCGCTGAAAATCAAAATCTGTCTCTCAAAAGAAGATGGGTTTCTGGAATTTCCTTTTTTTTTACATTACGTTTTTAAAAATTTTGTCTTTCAACATTTTATCTTGAACATCTCGTTTCCGGAAAATTCACCTTTAAAATATCTCGTCTTTGGAAAACTTATTTTAAAACAATTTTTTTAAGTACTTCTCAGAAACGAGTTTTTTGGCTTTTGTTTGGTTACATACATTTTTTAAAAGATAAGTTTTTCGTCCTTGTTGTAAGCACAAATATTTTGCGACTAAAACCATGGATTGAAAACCTTGCTTTTTTTAGGCCTAAGCAAAACCCAAATTTAAGCAAAACTTTACGGTGACAAACACTTATTTAATGTATTTTTTCATACAGACTGAAAACCTAGCTTAAATTATGTTCCAAAATCCAGCAAAACTTTATTGTAGTTGATCTAATTAATAGGGTATTCTTGAATAAAGACTAAAAATTCAGTGATGGGCAGTTCCGGTTCCAGGATGTTCTGGGCAAAAATTGGTGTTCTGGTTCTGGATTCCGAATTTTACAAAACGCATGTTCTGGTTCCTGTTCCGCGCTCCTGTACCTGTTTCATGTTCGCATCTCGCATTGCAGTCTTCCTTTAGTGTTTTTGGTTTGTGCTTTAATGTGTATTTTCATATCGTTCCCAATAATTATTCCTGCGTAAAAATACTTTCGGTAAAAAAACTTTTGACAAAAGACATTCTGGTAAAAATACCATCGGGTCATTTCACATTCGGACTAAATTGACCTTCGATCAATTTAGCTTGATTTTTAGGTTTTGCGTAGGTTCAGGAAAAATAAGCCCGAAGGTCAATCAGTCAGATTGTCAAATTACCCGATGGTATTTTTACCAGAATGCTATTTGTAAAATAGTCAAATGTCGAAGGAATTTTTACGCTGGTATTATTACGTGGAGCCGTTTCATATTAATGGAGAATCACGTCACGACGGTTAATTTAAAGTACACAAAGGTCTCAAGAAGAATTGAAAATAATTTGTATCCGGGCAAAATGAGGGGAAAAAAGTGTGCACAACCAGCGCGTTTTTTTTTTGAAAATTTGTTTTATGTTTATGTTATTCTAGTGTATTATGATCGAGTTTTTTTTTCCTTAACTAACGTGATATACAAATTTTAAAATTTTTTTGAGACCTTTGTGTAGATTGAATAATCGTCGTGATTTTTCATACAGCTTTAAATAAATATTACTAAAACTAATAATATAAATAATTTCTTTAAAAATGTTTTGTTTTAGACTTTTTGTAAAGAAAATGGTTTAAAAATGTTTTATATTTTGGAATTAGAAAAGGTGTATGTTTTTGTTATAAGATAAAGTTTACTTTGATTTTTTAAAAATTTTAATTATTAAATGATTCTGATGTGTCCAACACAAATAGTACCTAAAATAAAGTTATTTTTCTGAAATCAGAAAAATAGCTATCCAGCTATTTCTGTCCAACAATTCTAAAAAAGACTGTCAAGGCTTCACTTAATTTGGTACATACACCCAACTACATAGTTGTACTATTTTAGTTGTACATATTGCAACAGATTAAGTTAATCCAAGCTCTGGTATTTTTATTTATTATTTATTTATTTATATTTATTTTTATATATTTATTTTATAGCTCTGGTAAAGATTTCACGGAAATGTGTTTTTAATGAGAAATTTAAAAAATCATTATTTTTGATTTTTTAGTGTTCCGGGTTCCGGTTCCGAGTTCCTGATTTTTTCAGTAAGTTCGGGTTCTGATTCCGGTTTTAATCAATTTGGAATTCCGGTTCCGGTCCCTTTTCCGGATTTTTGGAAAATTTCAATTCCAGTTCTGGTTACGGTTCCGGTGTTCCGGGGGTTCCGCAATTCCGCCCTTCACAAATCTTAAGCCTAAGCAAAACCTAAAAATCATATGTCAAATTTTATAATGATTAATTTTTTATTTGATGGCGCAGCAATTATTTTTTATTTATATTTCTTTTTTCGTTTGGTCGAAATACTCATCTTTTGAAAAGTTCTTTTTAAAAACCTTGAACGAAAAGACCAGTTTTCCGAACGCGATATGATAAAAAGAAATTTAAAAAGGAAATGTTGAAATGAAAGACGTACTAAAAGATATATTTAAAGACGTAAAATAAAAAATGTTGAAAGACGTAAAATAAAAAATACGTTGAAAGATGTAAAATAAAAGACGAAAGTTCGAAGAGACGAAACGACGAAAACTATATTGCTCTCGTCAAATTCGTCTTTTTAGATTATGTCTTTTAATATTTCACTTTTATAAAGCTCATCTTTTTTTAAACATTTCTTCTTCGGAATTTTTGTGGATTTTAAAAAAACTACTTTTAAAGAAAACGAGGTTTATGTAAATAATAGCAGAGGTACCCAAGATCCATTTTTTTACTTATAAGAAATCAACGTCCTGCAAAAAATCAAGAATGAATGGAAATATTGATACCAAACATGCCAAGCACCTAGTTAGGCAAATCAAACTTAGCTGAGCTTAATGATTTTAGTGAATCGACTAATAATAAAACCATTTTGAATATCAAACCAAAATGTTGAATATTAAGGATTCAATACCTAATTTTAAAAATTATTTATCAAATTACTCCATTTGGAACAAAAAGACTAATATTTTTTAAAGGACTAAAATAAAAAATATGTACATTTTTGCTAAAATTGACTAAATTTTTTTATATTTTGTGAAAAAACGCGAATTAAAAATTCTGCGTTACAATAGGTCTTTTTTAACGTCATAACTCATATCACACAAATTTAATTGGTTCTTTCATATCCCCACCCAATTTTACAAAGTCACGATGTAAACGCTGGTTCATACTTATGTAAAAACGTGCTTTGGACTAGTCCAAAGGACGTTTTTACATAAGTTTAAACGCTGTGTGTCCTTTTGACTTTGTCCAAAGGACGTTTTTACATAAGTATAAACCAGCCTTAAGAGTGTTTGTTTTGTTTGCCCTAGAATTTAGCTGTGAGTGCGTTAATAATTTTGATTGTTTTGTGCGCTTTGGTGTCTTTTGAATGTGAGCTTAATAAGGTCGAAAGTCAGCCCCAAAATTTTTGATAGTAAAATGTTGTGTTGTTTATTTTGTAGTGAGTGACATTTGTGTCAAGGCCGGTTTGAATAATTGTAATTCAAATAAATTGTTTTTAATTTCTATGGCTTTCCTTCTTGATTTTGCTTACAAAAAACATTGCACCTTTTTTATTAAAATATTTTCAAAGCAAAGGTTGAAAACATATGGCCCTTCAAAATGGCTGTTTTTTGTTGAATTTCCCCTATACGTGTTTCTTGAACTTCCCCTATAAAAACTACAATAAATAATAAAAGTGTAAATAATTTCCTTTCAGTTCGATTCCAAGTTTTAAAAGGTTTCCAAAATATAAAGGTCAATATTGATGTTGTAGTAAAAACACTAGCCATTTTTAACTCCTTTTTGTAAAACATGGAATGTTGAAAAACGTCTAAAATAAGCGTATAAAAAAATCATTTTATATTTTGTGTCTGTTTGGGCCTTTTTGTTAAAATCAAGAGTTAAAAAGTATGTTTTAAACAAAATCAACTTTTGTATTTAAGTAAAAATTTGGTTAATCTTTCTCCCGTCATGAAAATAACAATTGTTTTAAGCACTACTAATCTGTTACAGAGCGGAAGTTATTAGAAATAATAATAGCAATGGAAGGGAAAGCAAAAATTCTTGCTAAAGCTAAAGTTTTCCAGGTTGAAATTAAGGGCGTAACCGCTCTCTGCAAGGAAGAAATAAACAATAAAACTGAGAGCGTTGTTTTTTTTGGTTGTGTTTTTGTGGTGTTTTTGGGTGGTTTTTTTTTTTTTTGTGTTTTTTTGTGTTTGGTTGTGGTGTTTTTTTGGTTTGTGGTGTTTGGTTGGTTTTGTTTTTTTTTTTTTGTTTTTGGTGTGGTTCGTGGTGTTTGGGGGTTTTTTTTTTTTTTTTAGAAAATGAAAAAAGTAAACTATAATTGAATAAGTTTTTTAGTGTAGGAAGAGGGTAATTGAAGGGTTTTGTGTAAAAGGATAACTACTAAGCAATCATTTGTAGAGGGAAAATTGAGAAACAGCAAGCGACTATTTTTTTTTTTTAGTACATGTGTTTTTAATAAAAATAGATAAAATATATTTGTTTTTTTTACGGTTTAAAATATTTCAAATATTTATTGGTTTAAAATCTCGACCCCTTCTCTTCAAAATTTCTTTAATACTTTTTAAATATTGCAAAAGCAAAAACAGTTTTTGGGGATTTTTAGTTTTTTGCCGCTTCGTAGGTACGGCGCTGCTAGCGCGCTTGATTTCCAGTTTTTTGATGTTTCAATTACAGGAAATGCTTAATTTAAAAGTTTGGAATGGACTTTTTAAAATTAATTTTTAAGTTTTGAATAGTTTTACAAGCAAAACATTAATAAAAAAAAAGCTATGTAGGCTTAAAATTAGTTTAAAAGCACAAATTTCATCTCTATTTTTACTAATTCGAAATCACTGTTCAGGATAATACTATTTTAGTGGTGATTTTAAACTATTGTGACGTTTAATTAAAAAACAAAAATTTATTTAGCACAAACTGATATATTACAGCACTTCAACGTAGTGAAACACATCATCGTGTACTAATTTTTATGAAGTATAGGTTTAAATTTAAGAAACTAAGAAAGCTAAGATTTTTTCAAATTTTATTTTTTTATTTTTGTACCCTTTCTCGTACAGTAAAAGACGCTTATTCCGAACTAGTCTATAGGTGTTCTTATTAGTTTTTTACAGGTTAATGAAAGATTAGAGAATGAAAAAGTGTTTTACATCTAATAAAAGTTTGGAGATAATTAGATACCCGACTAAACAATATTTTCTTTAGATTGTATTTAATTAAAAAACTAATTCAGGTTTGTTATTAACTAAAAATATCGAATTTTCTTAAAATTTTCAACTGTTAGTAAAAATCGTCATAAAAAAATAATAAATATTGCGATTTTGCACGCGATCTCTAGTTGAAGAAGTACTCTTTACACTAACTTAAAGGTGCGATGCGAAGCAAAACTTTTTGTCTTCAATTTTGAAATTTTTGTGTGAAAACCTTACCCCTGAAACCGCATCTAAAAGTTTGCCCCCTTGATTTCTACTTTCCATAAATAACAGCTGAAACTGTAGAAACTAAATTTTTTAAATCGCCTAACACTGTTTTTTAAACTTCGAATTCATAAAATTATAGGTCAAAATTGTAATGTTTCTACCCCTCCATATCATGCTCCGGAGCTCCGGCCATTTAAAGTTGAGAAGTTCAGAAGTTCTACCCCTAAAACTAGCGATTTCAAACTTATTTAAGCTTACACTATGTTGTAAATCATTCTATTCGCATTTTAAGGGTTATTTATTTTTATTGTTTTAATAAGTTTTTAAAAAATTAGTTTAAAAAAATTATTGACTAAATAACTTATGGCATAGCTTTTTAATTATTCAGAAAATGAAAACAAAAATATGGCGGAGTTCCGGAGCTCCGAGGAACATCACTAGCTCAAAAGAGAACCGGTACACGATGAAATTAATACCGTTGAATACAGAGGCGTAGCCAGGATTTCGGGAAGGGTAGGAGGTTGCATTGCACTTCATACAAATTTTTCGTAAAGGGGGGTTGTACTTCAAATTTTCAAAATACCGTAAAAAAGACATTAAAAAGGGTAAAATTTTTTGCGCTCCGCGCTAAAAGATTTTTTTCACTGTTTTTGCATTGTTTTTTAAAGTTAAACTTGAAAAATTCAGGTTTAAAAAGGTATAACATTAAAAATCGTGCGACAGCACGAAAAAATTTTTAAAAAATGTTTTTGAAATTCATTAGAAACATCACTTAAAAGTTGTAAAAAGGTATATATATCTCGAGCGCTGAGCGGAGCGAAGCGCGAAAAAATTTTTTAAAATTATTCTCTTAGGACCGCCAAATTTTTACCTCCGCCAGCCCAAAAGGGGGGGGGTTTACAACCCCCGACCACGTTCTTGGTTGAATACATATCTCAGCTTTCGATCGCACTAGGGTCATGCATTTAATTTCGGCACTTTTTCAAGCTTTGATTACATATCTTATCATAACTTGGTCCCAAATTTGAATTCAGAAGTGATTGATAGCTTGTTAGAAACTAGATGAATGGGCGAAAAAAGGACAGTCATAACATCATCTACCAATTTTTTCGTTGGCTGTAGTAACTTCTTGAAGGAAAATGGGCAAAAGGTGCATTTAATTTCGGCACTTTCGAAAATGCATTTAATTTCGGTACTTTAATTTAGTTTTCAATTTTTTACTCAGATAAAAACAAATTAGAGTAAAAATAACCAATATGGCAGTAAATGTAGCAGTCAACTTTTAAATAAGCCATTAAACATTAATATTAACCTTAAAACAAGAAAGTTATAGCCTGAAGAAAAAAGTGCCGAAATTAAAGGCACCAAACGAATTTTCCAAATTGGCCATTTTCGATATCGTCCCTTATAAAACGAAATTTACGTAGATGTTGATTGTTATGCATATCAGTGTGTTCAGAACAAGAAAATACACAACTTTGTAATATAAAACTTTTTGATCAAACAAAGCTAAACAAGTTATGACCAAAAACGGTTTTAAAAATGTCCAAAAAGTGCCGAAATTACATGCATTACCCTATACTGACGTCCGTGAGACAACAATTATTATCTTAAGTTGATATTTAACTTTTCGTAAAAATCGTCACAATTGTGTTCTACCTTATAAAAGTGAATAAATACTGCGATTTGGCACGCAACCTCAAGTCGAAAAAGTACCCTTTACAACACTTCCTTAATTAAAGTTCGGTTTTTCTTAACTAAACTAAGAGGTTTTTCTATAGTCACAAAGTCTCAGTTTTTTATTTAGCAGAAACAATTTTTTTTTTTTGATTGTCTAAGTCCTCCAGTTTACTATTAATAAATTTTATATTTTAAGCCTTTATTGACATCACAGATACTTTTAAGTCTAATTTTCTAATTTTTTGTTCTATGTTTAAATTAGAAAAACTAATATACAGGGTTTACAGAAGAAAAAAAAGTTTATTGATTCAATAAACCCAATTAACAAAATCCTATCATGTAACCAAAATATATTTTTAAAATCATAATTTCAAAAAACACGTTAACAGCAAAAATATGCCATCAAACTGTTACTTAGGAATGACCGAGTTGGTTTACACAGTTTTTATTTTACAAAAAAAAAATCAAAAATAAGTGATAAAAAAATAATTTTGATGCACCGATTTTACCCGTGGTGCCTTAAAATGAATCTTTTTTTCGGGTAATTTTTTTATTGTAATCATAGTTGGCCAGCCTCCCGGATTTTGGGGGAGGTATACCTGACCCCCGAAACTTGGCGGGAGGGTGTCCTAAAATTTTTTTGGGATTATATCTTAAATCCCCATTTTTTTGTGTTTTTAGTCCTGAGACCCCCAAAATTTTAGGGGGGTGTCGGCTATAATTGGGATTTTCTTGGGGGATAATCTCCACCCAACACCCACCTCCCCCTTGCCCACCTATGAATATACCTATTAATATTTTTTGTTATCTATGCTTTTTTAAATAGTCTTTAATTATATTGGTGTTACTCTATAAAAATGTGAAAGTATCACATTTTTCAAGTTTTCGTTAAAATTTAATAAAATAAAGTATTATAAATCAGGAAAACATAATTTGGACAACAAAAGATAGAATAGGACTTAGGAGGGTATAAAGAGATTGTGACAGGGTTAATCATTGAATCTAAAATAATAATAAACATTAAAAATCCCAGAAAACAGATTTTTATACTTTTGTCATAGACGGAGATTGGAGAACTCCTTTAAAGGTTTGTCAATTTGTCGTGTAAAAAATTGGTTGCCCACCTGTGATTTGCTGAATAATTTTGGAAGGGTACATTCTTTAAATTTTAAGAACATGCTATTCTATGAACGGAAATCGGCAAACGATAATCATTGAAATCCAAACAGAAGCCGTTTATACTTTTGTGCTAGATGAAAAACTAGAGAATTGTCATTTTTAGTGTGAAAATATATAAAAAAAGAATTATTGTATTTCGTTGTTACTACGGAAAAATGAGCCACAGTTTGTATAAAACATATGTGACTGTGACTCATTTTAAAATCGAATCAGGACCTTGTTAACTACATAATGAGTCACAATCATGTTAATTTTATAATGACTGTGGCTCATTTTGCCGTAGTAACGACGATTTGGTCACCTGTGATCGCCTGATTAGTTTTAAGAAAAAGTAATCCACAAATGGAGACAGGGAAATACTAAATACAAGAAAGAACGCGATATAAATAAATCCTTCATTTTTAAAAATAATACTCTTCTTAGTTACTACGATGACACAGATAAAACATTAAAAGTGGATATGCCTGCCTACATTTTAAAAAATAAATGTGAGCTGATACATGAATGAATAATTTTAATGCTATTAATTACAGTTTCTTCCTCTGGGCAATAGGTTGGTTTGGTTGGTTTTGAGAATATTTAGTTTTAGTCCATCGATTATCGATATTGGCTGTGTTTCTTTCCTTTGACGAAAACATTTGGGGCAAGCAAAGCGTATTTAATCGACATCGACAATAAACCGCAATCCTATTCTTCCAGTAATTTTCCTAACTGGAATCACCTACTAACGCCAAGTCAATAAGGACTAATGAGTCACAGCTACAGGGATCCTAAGAGACGTGTCGGTTCGTTAAGGCTGGTTCATACTTAATGAGTCACAGCTACAGAGATCCTAAGAGACGTGTCGCTTCCCTAAGGCTGGTTCATACTTATGACAAAACGTCCTTTGGACAAAGTTCAAAGGACAAAAGTCCTTTAGACTTTGTCCAAAAGACAAATACAGCGTAAAAACGTCCTTTGGACTTTGTCCAAAGGACAAAATCCAATAGGACGTGTTCATACTTTTTGCCTTTGGACTTTTCCCTTTGGATATTGTCCTTGGACTTTGTCCAACGGACAAATTCTAAGTAGCGTTTATACTTCATCCAAATGAAAAAGTCCAAAGGACGTTTTGGATTTTCTAAAATTGTCCTTTGGACAAACGTATTCATACTTTTTTTGTCATTTTCTTTTTAAATTTTGTAAAAGGACAAATTCTCAGTAGCATTCATACTTCGTCCAAAGGAAAAAGTTCAAGGGACGTTTTGGCTTTTCTAAAATTGTCCTTTGGACTTTGTCCAAAGGACGTTTTGTCATAAGTATGAACCAGCCTTAATTCCTCCAGTTCTTCATTACAGCGACATAAACGGTCACATTGGCATAAAATCAACGTAACTCTGACTCGTAATCTTTTAATTGTTCGTGTGATAAAAAACATAAAAAGAGTCACAGTTGCGAGTATTCCATGAACGATTCCGACTCATTTTGTCATGGAGTTGTGGCCGAATAGGGACGGATAGAAATCAACTGTCCGCTTCCACATATTCATCTTCAAGTCCATTGGAATTAGCAGAGGCGTTGGTTGCGTCGGATTTTACAATCTGAATTGCACTGTAGTAGCGCGGATTGGGCTGACGACCCCTTCTGCTTTCTCTCCGCGGTGGCGATTCCGCACTGGGAACGGAGTCTGGTTTTACTTGACCTGAAAAAAAACAATCAATACAATCATAGATGAACAAGGGGTAGGGTGAGGTCCACCCCCCTAGCATCGAAAATTTTGAGGGCCCCCCTAGAAAAAAAATCAGGGGCCCCCTTCCTCCCCCAAATTTTCGAATTTTTTACCCCTAACCACCCTCTAGATTTTGAAATCTGACCCCCCTCCCCTCTCGGAAAAATTTTAAGTACTTTTTTTATACTAAATTTTCTTCCAAAAACGTAAATTTTTAACACAAATTCATGTTTTTACACAACCTTTATGTCAGAATATCGCTTTTTAATCAATAAAATGTAGTATTATCGTATAAAAAAAACAATTATTAAACCTTTAATGGTTTAAAACTATCTTCTTTTCGAACATTGGACTGGACCCCACCTGACCCTCTTCTAGGTTTCAAAATCTTCCACCCCGGGTCGACCCCCCCTAGAAAGCTAGGGGGATTCGACCCCACTCCCTAGGACTTCCCTCCTAGATTTTGAAATGTCATTTACACACCCCCTAGCTTTTTGACCGTGTTCATCTATGAATACAATACAACAATAACAGGGACGTACCAGAGTTTCATTTTGGGGGGGGGGGGAGGGCGGATTGTAGTACAAAAAAAATTTCGGGAGAGGGGGAGCCCCCTCTTAATTTTTGAAAACGTTAAAAAAGCAGGGATAAACGTAGATAAAGCTGTATAATACACTGTTTTTGGCCTAATAACCTACGTTTTTAGCGATAAAAACATGTTTTCTTAGTTAAAAATTACATTAGCACACATTGGCAGAGCCTGGATTTCACAAAAAAAAACTAAGAAACCTTTCAGACCCCTTGGCAAACCAAAGCACATGAGCAGCATCTCGACTCCATGTTATTCAGGGTACCTACCTATCTATATGAAAAAAATGCGAGCCAATGCTATCGGCGGCTGGAAAATTTAGGAGGGGGGAGGTACATAAATCAACCAATATGATTGTTTGTTTTGCTTTCTGTGTAGTACTTATTACCTATAAAAAATATTGTACTAATTTTGAAATAACATTAGCATTAGGCAAGATAAATAGCGAGATATATGTGTGTATACTATTGAAAACGCTGAGCGAAGCGAAGCGGAAAAAATTTTTGGGTTTTGAGCGTCAATTAGGGTACTAAAATTATTTTATAGTTTGGCGCCGAGCGATTAGCGAGGTGCTAGAAAATTTTGAATTTTTAGCCTCTGAAAAACCCCAAATTTTACTATCGGGCGACCATTTCGGGGGGGGGGCGGCCGCCTCCCCCCGCCCAACCACTATCTTTATTTTTCCCCCTGTCCAACCGTTTCGGGGGGGGGGCGGCCGCCCCCCCACCCCCCTGGGTACGTCCCTGGACAATAATAAATATTAATAAATTAGTTTACAAAACCACAGTGAGCGAGGAAGAGTACAGGGATACTGGTATTTGAAAAAAAAATTTCAAAACAGGAAATCAGAATAAAACGAGGTAGGCGCGGGATCACGACCAAGAATGCCCAAAAATTAGATCAAAATAGTGAAAAAAACCGGAAATAGGGAAGAAAGAATGTAAAGAAAATATCTACAAAATAGTACAAAATCTGTTACAATTTAAAAAAAGGTTAAAAATGCTTAATATTTTGTTTTTAAACGGAAAGCATTCCTGGACAAAAACATATTTTGCATTTAAGGAGAGAATGACTAGCTCTTAAATCATAAATCCAATAAGCAACAGCACCATTTTTTTAAGATTTGTAATGTAGTTTTTATTATGCCGTAAGATTTTCTTCCTAAAGTACTTGGGTGCTATTAGGGACTGACCAGATATCCTATCCGGTCAATCCGGCCATTTGATCCGATCCAGATGGATTCTTTTTCAGATCCGGTATATGCCAGATTTTTTTCCGTGTCAATGTCAATTATTATAATTTTTTGCTTTTTTTGTCAGACATTGTTTTAATACTATTTGTGCAGTAGAATCTTGCTGATGAGTCGCACTTCTCTTTATCAGGAAGTATATCCTTTTATCAAGAAGTCCTTAGTTTATACATCAATACAGGGTCAACCGATGAAATAGACTAAACATCAAATAGAATTGACTTTTTTGCATTTTTATATGTTAGATTTTTAAAGTGAATTATATATTAGTGTAAAGTGGAAGTGCCACACAAAATTTTACATTTATTTAGTTATATTAAAATATGGCAGATGGCAGTGTTGTTAGTATTTGGAGACATTTTACTATTAAAGCTTCAGATGAAACATATGCCATTTGTCCACTTTGTTTGAAAGCCAATGTTAGAGTATTGTGACACATACTGTGTATGTGTCCCTTTCATGAAAACTCAAAGTACAAGCGTTAATAAACGGCAATTATCTTTCCCCTTTCATTGTCCGGCCTATGGTGTAATGGATAGCACGCCAGAGTCGACTTTGGAGGTTACAGGTTCAATTCCTGTATCGGCCAAATTTTTCAATAAATTTGGCTGTCTAAATTTTTCAGTGCCTGGTTATTTTCGTTTCTACTTTGGGTCTTTAAATATTTGGTGGCCGACACACCTCCAGGTATGTATACCAGTGTACCCCCACTTTCTACAGAAGATAGACGGCTTGTTGGGACTGGTGGAGGTGTGCCAATTGAATTGAAGAGGCTGTGAGAGGAGCTCTTCTCTTGATGGGAAGGTGTGACACATAACCGTGTATGTGTCCCTTCTGTGAAAACTCAAAGTACAAGCGTTAATCTTTCCCTTTTCATTGTCCGGCCTATGGTGTAATGGATAGCACACCAGAGTTGACTTTGGAGGTTATGGTTTTTTTGTAGTAAAATCCGCCTCCTTCCCCAAAATGAAACCCTGGGTACACGTCCCTGATACTGGTTCAAGGAAAATATCTGGACATAGTGGCAGATTAAGTTCAGGCTGCTTTAGTGCAGGTAGAAAAATGATGTGAAGAACAAGGACTCTCAGGAAATCCTAACAAAACTGTGATAGTACTTTTTACTCACAAAAAAAAAGAGTGCCAAATGTTCAGTGGCACAAATTATTTGGTACACATTTACAGTTGGAAACAGTAGCCAAGTAGGTATCTGGGAATTATCCTTGACAACAAATTGTCTTGGATTCAGCATACCCAGAAGCGGCAACAAAAATGTATTATGGCACCCTGGCAATTTCACAGGACTGTAGGAAAAACACCTAAATACATACACCTAAAAATATGCATAGGTTATATACCAGTATAATTATTCATTCCCATGCTAAAATATGCAGCTGTGGTGTGGTGGCCTAGATTAGAACTGGGCATTGCTAGAAGCTTGTTTGCGCAAACACAACGCCAAGAATACCTTAGCATAACCGTGGCTATAAGAACAACAACCACAACAGCCATGGAAGTATTGCTTAATCTTGCACCCTTGGATATTGTTATCAAAGGGAGGCAACATCATCCACCTACAGGTTGTTAGGTATAGCTAACCAATGGCAGACAAGAGATAAAATGCAAATGGAGAGCTCTTAAATCAAGCAGTTGGCATCAAGAGAAATCTCAATGCTAAAGCTTGAGAGTAACCACATTGTGCCAGTTCTCAAGTTTGAAGGAACTTTAAAGTTGAGTTTCCTAGTTGGCAAGATTGGGACACTAACAAAGATGCCATTCAACCTCAGTCTGCTACCATGTACTGTTATACAGATGGCTCAAAAGCAGAACAAACTAGGACACAGACCTGTGCAAGAATAGGGAAATATAGAATAGGGAAATATAATAGAATAAGAAAAAAGGGACAAAAAAAAGCGAAAATAAGGTAAAAATAGGTCTAAAATGGCTTAAAATACATTGAAATAGGCTAAAAACTGCAAAAAATTTGCGATGATGGCGTCATCATAGGTTAAAAATGACGTCAGAATTTTAGGGTACTTTTTCATTTTTTGGCGGGGGGGAAATGGGGGGGGCAAATCCTCCAATAAAACGGGGGGGCATTTCCAGACCGCGCTCAGGTCTGAGGACAGAAGTGCTGATTGCTGATATATGGATTGCTAATAGAATGCTGCCTTACACAGTTGTTAATTCTACTACTTTCAAATATGTACTGATGAGTCGCACCCCCAAACGAGATTAAGTGATAAAATAGATGTAGATGAGAACGGGATAAGGGTTTATGTAAAGGCCTATCAATATTGTAACAAAATATTTTATGTTATGTTAATTAATTTAAGTATTTGGTATTTATGTTAAAATAACACTATTATTAATCAGTTAGAGCTATTTTACACAAAAATGAATTCCAAATATATTTAAACTAAGAGTCATCAGATCTAATCCGGTAAAACATCCGATCTGTCCAGATCAACTTTTGATCTGATCCGATCCGGCCAGATCTGAAAATCCCAATCCAGTCGGTCACTAGGTGCTATCATAGGTGTTTTTGGTCAGTTCCGCTAGGGGGGTCTATTCCCGGGTCGAAAACCAATTTTTTTTTGGGGGGGAGGGGGCGGTCCAGGGGGTCCGGACCCCCCTGACTTTATAGGGGGGGTCGACCTGGGGTGCGATATTTCAAATTTAGGAGGGTCCAGGGGGTCCGATTTTTTAACAGTGTTTTTAAATCAGTAAAGTGTTTTTAGGTCTAATATTGAATTTTATATATACTAAAACTTTTATATATATACTTTATATACTAAAACAGCCTACTTAGGCCTAAAAAGTACACTGTTTTTTACTAAAAAACCATGTTTTGGCAGTAAATAAAAAATATACTTGTAAATTGGTCAGGAGGGGGGAGGGGGGGGATAGGTCAGCCTCGCCAGGGGGGGGGTCAGGCCGGACCGGTCTTGAGCTTTGGGGAGAGGGGAGGAGTGCTGGATTTTTTTCAGAGGGGGTTTCGAAATTTTGGCTCTAGGGGGAAGGAACCTTCTGTCTCCCCCCCAAAAAAAAAACACCGATGGGTGTTATGCTAATTCCTAATTGTCGTTCTAGATACAGCTATGATTTGGGGCTGTTTGAGTAAATGGATTAAGAATCTGCTTACTTTTGATTTTCTTTTCAGCTTCAGTAGATGACCTGGTTCTTCTTCTTGGAGAGATGTCTTCGATATTTATGGAAATATCTTCGCCACATCCCGCCTAAAGAATAACAAAAACCTATGAAAAAAATAAAAGCTTTTTGGAAATTAAAAGCAAATTCTTCTTAAAATATAAACCCTGGATGAAAGCAACGTAAAAAAAATTAGTGATATGGGCGGAACTGCGAAACCTCCGGAACACCAGAACCAAAGCCGGAATGTGGATTTTAAAAAAAATCCACAACAGTAACCTGAACCGAAATTCCAAATTTTACCCGGAACATCCGGAACTACCCATCACTAGTAAAAATTCATTACGACAGTATTATAATAAAGAATTGTTGAAATTTACTCGCTTTTTTTGAAATTCAAAACCTCAAAATGACTATAAATTCTGCGAAATTTCGAAATTTCTGCCGAAAATTCCTCAATTTGATCCCAAATAATAAAAAAAAAACACACTCGTTTACCTTCGTCGGCATCGTTTTGGGAAACCCGTGCTCCGCACTTTTGTGCACGCTCATTCTAGTATACGAGCAGTTGATAAAGTCGCAGTCGTCGCACTGTAGCGGAGCCTCTTCCGGCGCGTTGCGGGCGTGCTGGAGCAGTTGGCGGCGCAGGGCGAATCCCTCCCCGCAGCGATCGCACACGAACTCCACCGCTTCCAGTTTCGGCGTTATACCGCCGGGGGTCGCGCTGCGCGCGTAGGATCGACGCTCATTGGCGGGTGTCAGATCTTCTTCTAGTTCTTCAGGTTCTCGTTTTCGGACATTGGCCCACCTGCTCACGTCGTAAACTGAAGTCGGTAACGAATCAACCGCCAATTCCACAAATCATATTTTTATTATCTGTCGAATTTAACCAAAAAATAACTGATTGTATGACGTAATATTACATTACACCATCACCTTCTATATTTACATTATATTCTCGTAATTATAAGGCGTCACGTTTTCAACACATTATTACAACAGAATTTGTTTTATTGTTATAACATAGATTAAGAATCACAAACTAAAATTGCATATTCTTTTTAATTATTGAGTTATAGGCTATAAAAATCGCACGAATTACAATAAAATAATTAACTAATCTTTATGAAATTGCGCAAATTAAAACCGAAAGTAGAATATAAAAAATGAGTTCCATTTTAATTTATAGACTTATAAATGTAGAATTACCGTAGTATTTCTGGCATAACGAGCATAGTAGGAAAATAATGGTCGCAGATATCCCCATATCTTAAAATTTGGGGGTCCCTGGCTAGGCGCTTATCTTAATTTAGAGGAGTAGTACTAAAAACACAGAAAATGAGGTTGGTGGAGAATATTATGTACGTACCCTTAGTCATTTTTGGCGGCGGTGGCCAAAAACTATTGTTTCTGGGTATAGCATATCCTCCCTAAAACAAAAAAAAAACACCAAAAATGGCCGGATAACGTCTGGGGTAAAATCGCAGGAACAACTTTCGGTAGCCGCACTAATAAAGCGCCATTAGCCAAGGATTAACCAAAGATTAAGTATGGACCTCTTTTTTTATGGACAAGGAGAGAATCGGATATAAAAGCTGATAAAAACTAACTTTAAACGCGATTTTTTGACTTTTTGTCATGTTTTATGACTTGAAATGTATACATACAGTTTTAACTAAAGAAAAAAGTTAAATACGTGATATTGTTAATTTTTAATTTCGAAATAAAAAAAAATAAAATTAAAAAAGACGAATTTTATTTCGATTTTGCATTGGTTCACATTATTAATTTAAATTGATAAAAATTTAATTTTCCTGTATGTTTGATTATGTTATAAGTTTATTGTACATTATTAATCATTATTGAAAGGAATTGAGTCTTTTATCAATTTCTATTATATTATGTGAGCCAATACAAAAGCCAATCAACAATCGTCAGTTAATTCTTGGTTAATCGCGCTTTATAAGTGCGGCTACGGGTTATTAATTAAATCTTCCAAAATAAAATAAAATATATAGTAAATCGTTAGGAATCGGTTGATTCGTGTTTTGCCTCTGTGGTTTCCAGACTTGATGTGCATGTCGAATTCCGTTTTATAGTAAGTGGCGTAAGGGCATTCCTCGCAGCGGAAGCGGACGATATCCGTGTGTTGGGAGATGTGGTGGCGCTTCAGGTTATCCCGCGTCGTGAACATCCTTACAAAAGTCAAATACCGCAGGTGCAGAACTTAGACTTATTTATCTATTTTAAACGGGTAGCCTTTAACCCGTTTCAGTGATTGCCTTTTCTCCGGTTTACGACGGTGAGAAGTGTTTTTGTAAATGTATTATTTTCCGTTATTTTCGCTGATAATCAGAGTGCGTTTGCAATGGTTCGCAACAGGGGGAAAAGGCAATCAAGCGAACGCACTCCGATTATCAGCGAAAATAACGCGAATTAATACATTTACAAAAACACTTTTCACCAGGGAAAAGGCAATGACGGGAACGGGTTAAAACTATATTACGAAGGCGGGGGGGGGGGAAGACCTGTGCACGATCTGGAAATGCCCCCCTCCCGCTTTATTGGAGGATTTGCCCCCCCGTTTTATTGCCCTCCCCCGCGAAAAAATGAAAAAGTACCCTAAAATTATGGCGCCATTTTTGACCAATAATGACGCCATCATCGCGAATTTTTTTGCAGTTTTTAGCCTATTTCAATGCATGTAAAGCCATTTTAGACCTATTTTACCTTATTTTCGCTTTTTTTGTTCCTTTTTTCCTTTTCCCTTCTTTTTTTCTCCTTTTTTTTCTTTCTCTCCTGCTTGCCCCCCTGTTTTATTGTCCTCCCCAGTTTTAAAAAAGTTGCCCCCTCCCGTTTTGAAATCGCCCCCCCCCAATAAAACCCCGGGGGAGGGGGGGCGGGGGGGGGGGACAGTGCACAGGTTTGGAGGGGTGGGTAGGTGGGTAAAAATTTGCGATTTACGACTAAACAGTCACACCGCATGGCATATATATTCTGTAGTTTAATTATGACAGATAGTTTAATTTGAATTTTGAATGACTAAAACTTTACGGCTTTAGTTTTGATCTCTCACGCTCAGTCGCTTACAACGTCACAATATCTTAACTAAAAAACACCGTACTCATACTGGTAAATAAATACAACTAAAAATAAACTATAACTAAACTTTCAGGATTTTTTCAAAATTAATACCTTTTGGAAGTGATTTTCAAATTTTTTTTTCTAAAAAACATTTTTTAAGACGAAATTATCGCTACCATGGATGTCCGAATGACTCAGAGTCAGAATTCTTTTAAAATAACCTGAACTTTGACTCTTTATATTTCAACAAACAAAATACAATGTAATTGTTACGAGTCAAAGTCGGGTTGATGACTCTTTATTTCAAACCCACCGGGCGGTCATTCACCTTTGGCAAAGTTCGCAGGTGACCGGCTCGTCGGGTTGATAGTCCGGATCGTGTTTCCTCATGTGGAGTTTGAGTTTATCTTTGAAATTGCTGCGATAATCGCACTTGTTACAGGCTGAAAGAAGAGCGAATCGTCGTTCACACTATCTCACCGTCATAGATATTTTTGGTCGGGTCCGCTAGGGGGGCTCCACCCCCGGGTGGAAGACCAAAATGTTTAGGGATTCTAGGAAATTTGAACGCCAGCACTTGATCGCCGAGCATTAAATCGCCGCGTACTTGAACGCCGAGCATTAGACCGCCGCAGTACGCGTTGCTTTAAAACAGACGTTAAAACTCCCCCCAAATATAAAAAAATCAATAGAATATAAAAAAATCAAATCTTTTCAATAAAATATTTAAACAAAGCAATGTTGTTTTAACAATAAACGATGAGTCAAAAATTTATGTTTTTCCTAACTTAATCTAAGCAAAACCTGAATTAAAGAAAGAAAAAACTTAGTGAATGATTCACTAAGTTTTTTCTTTCGTTGAATGGTTAGGGTAATAATAGGTTAAAACTGTTTTTCCTGAGCCTAAGCGAACCCTAAAAATTAAACTAAATATTTATGATAAATTTATATTTAATGGTGTTTTTTTTAAGATAAAAATTTTTAGTTAAGCCTAAGCAAAACCTAAAAATTAAACAACAAGTTTATACTTCACAGTTTGTTTGCAAAGAAAAAATAAAAAAACTGAAACTTTTTAGTTTTATAGTGTCGTAGTGCTGTGCTGTTATAATTCACTGCAGGTGGCGGAAAACAGAAATTTGCATAAAAATCATAATATGCAATACAGCGGCGGTCTAATGCTCGGCGGTCTAATGCTCGTCGTTCAAGTGCGCGGCGTTCTAATGCTGGCGATCAAATGCTCGGCGATCAAGTGCTGGCGTTCAAATTTCCGGACACCTTTTTAAAAGGGGGCCTACATGGGCAAGGGGGGGTTGGGAGGGGGGTTAACCCCCCAAATTCTGAGAAGGGGGTTTAATCCCCCTATCAGAAGTCGGGGGGGAGGGGAGAAAAGGTTACCCCCCCCTAATTTTGGAAAAATAAAGGAAAAAATGTCTTTGAAATGACTTCTAACTGCCTCCAACTTAAGTTTTGAGGTCAAAATAAATGTTTTAAACAGCAAAAGCTTAAAAATGCAATAAAAAAGGCTTTTTGACCTAAAATTAGCGTTTTTTAAACTATTTTTTCTTCAAAATTGAAAAACGATATGGGTAAAATGAACTCCAGAAAAAAAAACGATATGGCTATTTTGCGTTTCTTGGATTTTAACCCCTCCCCCTAATTTGGGGTTTATTAACCCCCCCACTTCGGACCAACTTGTGGTTTTTTTTTTTGGTTGGGGGGGGGGGGGGGGGGGGGCCCATGTATAGGGGGTCCACGGTCCCAGGGGTGTGGTGGGTGGGGGGGGGGTGTTGGGGGGGGGGCCCATACGGTCTATCGTTTCTGGTGTCTTTTTTGGTGTTTTTTTGTTTTTGTTTTTTGCTTTTTTTTGGGGTTTTTTTTGGGGGGGGTTTTGGGGGTTTTCCCGGGGGCCCCCCCCCCCCCCCTGGCTTTTTAGAGGGGTCGATCCCGGTTGCGAGATTTAAAATTTAGGGGGTAAGGGGGGTCTGATTCTTTAACAAAGTTTTTTAAAATCAATAATTTAAAAGTGTTTTTAGGTCTAATATTGAATTTTATATACTAAAACAGCCTATTTAAGCCTAAAAATTGTATTTAAACACTGTTTTTAACTACAAAACCGTGTTTTTGAAAGTAAATAAAAAAATATACTTCCAAATTGGTCGGAGGGGGGGGGGGGGGAGGGGGGTCAGCCTCGCTAGGGGGGGGTTAGGCCGGACCGCTTTTGAGCGTTAAGGGGAGGGGTCCTGGATTTTTTCTAGTTGGGGGTCCAAAATTTTGGCTCTAGGGCGGGGGAGGGGTGGACGTGGACCCCTGTTTCCCCCCAAAAACATCTATGCTCACCGTTTGATTTTTTTTCATTTTGACAATTTTCATAATAAAATTTGAAGTTTAATTAAATTAAAACTATTTACTTATTATGTTTTGCTAAAATTTTTACCACAATTAAAAGAAACTTAGACAATTCAAAACATCTGTTTAGTTCAAGGTAAGGTTGTGTTGTTTTTTCTCAACTTTTTGTATCAGAAACAACGGTCAATTTCATTTCGTCGTTAACATGCACAATGAGTCACAATTGTTATAAAAATAGACGCGGTATAGGAATTGTGACTCTTTTTTTTTTAAATTTTTTAACAGAATTTATATCAACGTTGCGTCAGAGTCACATTGATTTTTACCACCGAGCGGAATCGGTTTTAAAATTACCTTAACTTTACTCTCGCCTTAGATTCGAAAACGATTTAGCCAGCACAACACTGGTTATTCAACGCTAAAAACGGCGAGACAGTAATTTGAACGAACCGTATGGTTTGTCGTTTTTGTGTATTTGGAGATGACGGATGTAGTTGGCCTTGTTTTTGTATTCCTTGCCGCAAATCTCGCATATCGGCAGTTCTCCGGTGTGACGTTTGAAGTGAATGGCCAGGATGGATTTGAAATTGCTGCGGTAGTCGCACTCTGTACAAGCTGAGCAAAGCGGAAGCGTTTTGTCTCTTCCCACCGGTAAGGCCATAGGTGGGCAGGGGGGTTGGGGGGTGGTTATACCCCCCAAAATCTTGATTATAGCTGACACCCCCCCCCCTAAAATTTGGGGGTGCCCAGCTATGGGTAAGGCCCAGTTCAGACCGGAGTGACAAGTGAATCGCGTTCTGCGCGCGTTTTCACCGTTACACTATCACTCATCGCTGCGAAGTAAACGCGTTGTTACTAGCATAGGTAAACAGCCCTCAATATTTTTTTATTTTTTTAGGGGGGAGGGTATACCCGAACCCGACCCCCTAAATATGGAGGGGAAGGGGGGAGGGGCGGTGGTGTCCCAAAATTATTTTTGGAGTATATCTCAAAACAATTATTTTTAACCCCCCCCCACAGCCCACTCAGCAGTGGGGGGGAGAAAAGTTTAACCTCCCCCCAATTTTGGAAAAATGAAGAAAAAAATGTCTTTAAAATGACTTTTAACTGCCTCCAAAATTAATTTTTGAGATCAAAATGAATGTTTTAAACAGTAAAAAACTCAAAAAAATGCACTCCAGAAAAAAACGATATGGGTATTTTGCGTTTCTCGGATTTTAACCCCCATAATTTGGGGTTTAACACCCCACTCCGGACCAACTTGCCCATGTATGGGGGGTGTCGGCCGTTTTGGGATTTTTTTGGGGGGAGGAGTTCCCCCCTGCCCACCTATGCTTACTAGTCACTTCACTTGTCACTCCGTTCTGAACCAAGTCAAAGGGAGCAGAGAGGGCAGAGAGGATCTCGAAAGGTTGATAGGGATATTCAGACCTGTCCACGGTCTGGAAATGCCCCCCTCGCTTTATTGGAGGATTTGACCTCCCCCCGTTTTATTGCCCCCCGCCAAAAAATGAAAAAGTACCCTAAAATTATGACGCCATTTTTGACCTATGATGACGCCATCATCGCAAATTTTTTTGCAGTTTTTAGCCTATTTCAATGTATTTTAAGCCATTTTAGACCTATTTTTACCTTATTTTCGCTTTTTTTTCTCCCTTTTTTCCTATTCTATTATATTTCCCTATTCTATTTTAATCTAAAAGCCAGACCTTTGCACGGCCTGGAAATGCACCCCGCTGTATTAGGGGATTCCCCCCAAAAAAATGAGAAAGTACCCAAAAATTATCGCGCCAATTTTGACCTAATATGATGCCATCATCGCAAACATTTTGCAGTTTTTAACCTATTTCAATGCATTTAAATCCATTTTAGACCTATTTTTACCTTAATTTCGTTTTTTTTTGTCCCTTTTCCCTTCTTTTTTTTTCTTTCTCCCCTGCTTGTCCCCCCGTTTTATTGCCCCCCCCCCCGTTTCAAAAAAGTTGCCCCCTCCGTTTTGGAATTGCCTGCCCACTAATAAAAACCCGGGGGGTGGGCAGTGCACAGGTCTGAAAAGCAGAAATTTGGAGGCAGTTAGAAGTGATTTTGAAGGCATTTTTTCTTCTTTTTTTAATTATTAGACAGAATTACCTTTTTTAAACCTTTCCCTTTGTCTAAAGATAGGTGGGGGAGGGGGAAGGGTTAAATACCCCTTCCTAGTTTATTATTTAAGGTTATTTACTGTGGGAAGTTTGAATTGGCAGTTTGTTTTTTTTATTTTTCAGCCCTTCCGTCGCCAAATAAAATCCTATGTACGTTAATTTCTTAAATATTTTCAAAAAGTAAATAAAAAAATTGTGAGCCCGATTAATATTTGTATCGTTTGGAGCGGGAAGGAGGTGATCGAGAAGTAGCTTCGCAGTTTGCAAGAAAAACGGGCAAACTTTTTGCTTGTTCGTCGTTTAGGGCGTCGAGACAAAACACACCGTATGGCTTATTGTTGCTGTGTATTTCCCTGTGTCGGCGGAGGTTGGCCTTTTTCTTGAAAGTCTTGTCGCAGATGTCGCACTGGTGAAGTTCGGCCGTGGAGCTGTGAAATTCGTTCTCGTGGTTCCGCAGACTGCTCTGGTACATGGAGGCGAAGTTGCAGTACTGGCACTTGAACGGCTTTTGCTCTAAGCGGAAAAATTATTGATATAGTATCGGAGCGATTGATCATTCGTGTGGCTATAGCCAGAGGCGTAGCCAGGATTTGGAAAAGGAGGGGGAAATCTTTAAAAAATTGCATTGATATTCGTTAGAAACGTCACTTGAAAGTTGTAAAAAGGTATATATATAAGTGTAGAGTTCTGAACAAAGCGAAGAGCGAGAAAATTTTTAATATTTTTTACCTAGGAATCCCCATAATTTTACTTCCGCCGATTTCCGCCGGCTAAAAAAATGGGAAGGGGGTTGCCCCCCTGCTAGAACTATCCTCCTAACTACGCCCTTAGCTACACTCAAATCGATTTTTTTAAAAATAGGTGATAGCGGTTACTAGTGATGCTCATGTTGTTGTTGTTGAATAACCTGAAACTTATCTTCCCTATGCAGATTATGCAAAGGGCAGGCGCTAAGACAAGCCAGGAGGGGCGAAAATAATTCACCCCTATGGTTAAGACTCTTCGTCCAACATTAATAACGATGTTGGCAACCTTTACCGCTAGAGTGTTCACTACATGCAGTGTTCACCCATTCCGAGGTCTTTGTCTAAAGGATTTTTTAAGTCGCGTCTAATATTGATCTTACTATTTAACGTCGTACATGGTCAGTATAGGTGTTCCTGCAATGCCAGTGCTACAAACT